>PVKZ01003391.1:0-136091 GCA_004027375.1 Macroglossus sobrinus
GTGCACCATCTCCATTAGTCCTCGAGGCCAAAGATAGTTGTTGCATACCCGTTACAGTACAGGAAGCTCCCGTCAAGCTCTTCAAGAACCTGATGGTTTTGTACCCTGCCCTCCCCCTTTCTCTTTGCCTTCATCTCCTGACTGTTCTCCCGCCTAAGCTCCAGCCATGCTGGCCTTTCCATCTGTTCCAATAACTCAAGCAGGCTCCTACCTCAGGACCTTTGTGTGTGCTGTTCATGCTGCCTACCAGGCCCTTTCTCTGAGGGTTTCCCCACCCTCTGGTCTTTGAGTGGATATCACTTTCTCATGAGGCATTCCTTCAACAACCATTGTAAACTTGCAAACAAATTTACTCCCCATGTAATACCTGCCTCCCACCTCATCTTTACTTTTCCTCTAGAGAACTTCTCACTAATATACCTGGTTTACTGTCCATTTGCCATCACCACTAGATTGTGAACCCCCCTAAGGAAAAGGATTTGAATCTATTTTGATTACTGCTATATCCCCGGCACCTACAGTACCAGGCACATAATAGATGCTCAATAAATATTTCTTTGTTTTCAATAAATAAAGGTTCCTGGCTGTCTGTTAAACACTTTAAAATCCAACATTTCATTAATCATCTCAATCACTCAGGAAATTAGGATGTTTATTTCCACCCCACTGGGAAGGGAGCAGAAAACTGGAGCCCTGCTGTATGAAAATATAGCATGTTAAAGCCTTTTAAAAATGCTGTCAAAACACTTCTGTAGTTTCCCCCACATAAATTCTGACCTTTAACAATAACAAAAAGTTACTATTTGAAATATACACTGAAATATAATCTCTAACCCCAAATTTTCTTATAATTTGTTATTGTGCAGTTTGTATGTTTGTTTGTTTTTTGTATCTGGTTAACCTACTGAAATGTTATGAATTATAGTATTCCATTTGATTCTCTTGGCTTTTCTAGTGAGATGGTCATCTGTCTATAGACAAGAATTTCATCTCTTCTTACCAGTATTTTAAACAAGATATTACCTTCCATGTTGGATAGCATTGGCTTTTCGAGACAGTATTAAAGGCCTAAGATCTCCGGCTGGCTTGCATGCTTCTCCCTGGCTGCCGTGTCCATTAACAGTGTTTGTCCATCTTGGCAAAGCAGCTATGGCACCCCCAGAAGCTGGGTCTCAAACCCTGGCCCTCTGTAGGTCACTTTCTCCCTGTTTTTGATGCTTTCAAAGAAGCACGAGTCAAAAGCCTAAGATCTGATGGGATCCAGAGCCTGAACAACACATTGAAACAATATCGCAAGGTTTACAAAGAGAATGGCCAGAACATAATATGCACCCATTAAATGTCATCGAATATATGATAGAGCATGATTTCTCTAGGACTTCTGGAGAAAAGATCTCTGCTTCCATCAGACTGAAGGCCTGATTTGGCAGTAAATACTGCATGCTTGGTTCACAAGCACCTGTTACACAAGAAGAAAAAGTGAGCTCCATTTTCTGGGTGGGCCCTCCTGGCCCACTTGCTGTAGTCCAGGGTTCAAGCACTCTGGCACTCTCTTCCCCCACCCCTTGGAATTCCGAATATCTTCCTTTCTCACTGCACTTCAGTCATGCTAGCACTTCTCTGCTCCCAGAATGGCTCACATATTTTCCCACTGTGGAGGACAGACTCTAAGGTAACCCCCAAACCTCCACCTCCTGGTATTCACTCCCTTATGTTATCCCCCTCCCCTTGAGGGCAAGATCTGTGACTTACCTCTAACCAACAGAATATGACAAAGGTAACCAGATGTACATGATTCTCTCTTGGTTTTGAAGAAACAAGATACAACACTGACTGTTGCCTACAGAGAGGGTCACATGCCAAAGGGCTGAGCATAGCCTCCAGGCAATGGCCAGAAAGAGACTGAGGCCCTCATGACAGTTTGCAGGAAACTGAATGCCTCCAGTAGCCGTGTGAGCTTGGAAGTGGATCCTTCCCTAGTCGAGCCTCAGATGAGACCTGACCCTTGACTAACACCTCAGTCACAGCCTTGCAGAAGACCTTTCTAAGCAGTGCTGGGACTCCTGAGCCACAGAATCTGTTGCTTTAATCTGCTAAGTTTGTGGTAATTTATTATCCAGCAACAGATCACTAATACACCTGCCACGGGGCCTTTTCACCTGATGCCCCTCAACTCAGTATGTTCTGCTCCAGCCCCTTGGCATAGTTTTTGCTTCTTATCATCCCTCCAGAATATAGCAGACACTGAGCTGGCTGACCTCACACCCTTCCCCCTATCTTCTTCCTCTGCCTGCTTCTATTGAAGAGCCTTCCTTGCAACAAGGAATACCATGTGACAGCACTCTGGTCGAGGATGCATAAGAGGAAGTTTGATGGGTGAGATTTCTAGAAAGAGCCTGCTCTACTGACAAAGGGACACATTATGGCTCTCTTCCTCAGACCTTGATGAAAAGAGGATCCTAGTAGGCTAAGTTTGTACCAGTTCATAGCTGATTGAAGAGCTGAAACACATAAACACAATCCATACAATAGCTTGAGCAAGTCTGATTCTGCTCTGAAAAATCTGAACCTAGAAACTCTTAACTAGTAGTAGAGAATGTTATATATAATCTGAAATTATATAGAGAAGTGAAAACCAGGCAACTTGCATAGGAATTCAATCTGGACTGACATGGAGTAATCTGGCTAGTCCTGATGACAGGGATGTTATCACTTGAGTTCTCTGAAGTAATTTCTCTGGTCTTCAGAACTTGGAAGCCACCACCCGAGTTACCTGAACTTGCTATGGGAAGCTCTGCTTATGTCCAGATGAGCTAATAGTTTTCTTTCTTTTGGATGATGAAACTGACCATGCTTCTCTTTTTTATTTTGCCACCAGGAAACTCAAAGCAAATAAGAAGTATAGGGAAAGATACTATATAGGTCCAGCATAGTTTTACCTTTTATCTGTATCTGATTTCCTACTATTATTAAAAATATTTTCCTGATTGTGATTGCTATGTGGTATACAAGCTTGCTGTGAGCTGCCTCAACTTCCCATGGCAGAAAATTAGGGAAGTAAATATCATGAAAGAAATGAAGAGAGAAAAAAATTATAGAAAAATGAAAATGGGTTCAAAGGAATAGATAGGTTAGCAAATGCAACTGACAGGGATGGAAAAGGCATGAGTGGAATGGAGAGACATGGAATAGAATGGAATGGAAATTAAAGGCAGGGAATTGAGTAGATCCAATGGGATGGTTTCCAAAGAAATGTAAATGAAAGGAATGGCAAGGAAAGGAAAACTGTAGTGGAAAAGAATGTGTCAAATAAAATAAAGAAAGAACAGTAATGAACAGAACTGAAAAGGAAAGAGTGGAAAGCAAAGGAAGTTAAGGGAAGGAAAGGACTGGAACAGAAAGCAGTGAAATGACAAAGAAAGGAAAGAAGAGGAGATGACAGAAAAGTAATACAATAAAGGGAAACTGTAGGAATTAAAGAATGGAAATAAAGGAATGAAACTGAAAAGAATGAAAAGGAGGCGAAATGGAGTGCAATGGAAGAGAATGAGAGGAGTGGATGGAAATGGAAAAAATGGAGCAGAACAGAATGGAACACAATGGAGTGACATGGGCTGGAGAGGGATGGAGAAGGAATAGAATGGAAGATAACAGAGTGGAAGGGAAAGGAAAACAGTGAGACAGAACCAAATGAAAGAAATGGGGACAAGGCAACAAAAGCAAAAGAGAGAGAGAAATGGAAAGAAAAAAAGTGAAAGGAAAAGAAATATGTAGAATGAGGATAAGAGGAGTGCAGTGGGATGAAAGGAAAGGCAATCGAACAACAACAACAAAAAGAATGTAAATAGGGACACCAGACAGAGAGGGATGGAGCGAGCAGGAAATAGAGTAGATGAACTGAATTAAATCTATGGATGGAAAGAATTGGAAGGAAATGGAATGGGAAGGAAAAGGATAGAAACAAAATAAAGTGATGGAAATGAGTGACAAAGAATTGAAAAAATTTTAAAGGGAAATTCTCTTGATAGTGTATTTTATAGATTCTTCAGCAAGGAGGAAAAAGCTGACTGGCGACAGGTCTCAACCACTCCAAAGGCTCTATATGACATAAAAATACCTTGTAGTTTGACTCCGTGTTTCCTTTTGCTAGAGTGGGGACCGACAGATACAATGCAAGTTTGGCAGATGGCTTCAGGAAGCTATGAGAATAACCCCCAGAGGCTGCTGAAGGCAGCTTATCCTGCAAGTGAATAGAGAGAGAAATTAAGGTTCTCAGGCACAGACTGCCTTAGAACCATAGCATCTGTGAAGTGCCAATTTGCACTCTTCAGAGACCTGGAGAGGAAGAGATTCACCCAGGTTTTCACAGAGAAGCAGAAGTAGGGCAAGGACTCGAGGTCCTGCTGCTGGCCCAGAACTCTTTTCTTCCACCTAACTACCACTGACACCTCTACCCCAAAACGTTCTTTGCACCCTAACGTATGCTAGGCCATCAATCCAATTTCCAAATCTCAGAGGTGGAAGAAACATGCAACAGGAGCCAGAGTTGGACCCAGAGCTTTGTGAGGCCTTGGGCCACGTTCTTCCCATCCCTACCCTGCAACACACGATCATGCTTCAGATGACATGGCTTCTCATGCTCGTCAAATATACAATTCTAGGATTGTATTCCCTCTGCTTCTTTCATCAGAGCCAGCAGAGCCAACACAGAACTGCGCAAGGGAGTGTGGTGGCATCTGGAGGACAAGAAAGAAGTGAAGAGAGCTTGGGGCTTGGGTTAGGGGGTGCTCCTAGACATTCTTAGAAACAGCGTTAGCCTCAGAAGCAGTTACACACCTTCTTCTTTCCAGAGGGTCTCAAGGCTAGGTGTTGTCACGTTGAAGACTACGATGACAAGGAAGAGAGATGGGAAAGGCAGGGAGGGTCTTGAGATCCCCAAAGAAGGCAGAGGAGGAAATGCAGAGACCAAGCTAGCCCTGGGAATCCTCAAGAGAACAAGATTGACTCCTACTCCAAGGAATAGGACTGGAACAGTCCTGCTGGGCTGGCAAAGGGCCAGATAGTCAGGGTTGTGCAGAGGATCCCTCTGGAGCATCACCCACCTTCTTGACTCTGACCTGCCCTTGGCCAGTCTAGAGAAAGTGAATGCCAGCCCAAGGTTGGAATCAGAAAGAGATATGAGGGAAGGGTCTGTTTTTCCAGATCACACCTATCCCTGAGAAGGGGATGGCAGAAGCCTTCCTTCCTTTCACCCTAGGCCTGTCCATCACATGTCCAGCAAGCTTGACCTGGGATATCCCAGAAAACTAGTTCTTATCAAAAATCTGTTTGATGACATGGATGAAGGCAGAATCTAAGACCTATTCCCAGCTATTCCCAGTGGGTCCCTAATAGTACAGGTTTAACATTTATCCTTTCTGGCCTTGGTTTCCCTTTTTGGAAAATTGAGCTGGATTGAACAATCTCTAGGGGACTTCAATCTTGTGAGGTTTGTCCTTCCAGAAGGAAGGCCAGAGATAGCAAAGATGTTTTGTTTTGCCTTTGGTCAACTCCCATCCAACAGCAGGGGGTGCCTGGAGCACTGTGTTGGGATGGATTACGAAGCTGGTTTTGGACCCAGCAGGGAAGAGTGCTGTGATTGACTCACTCTGTCTACAACCATCAATTAACAAAGTTTTCTATGAGTGAGGGAGGACAGAATGGCAGCATGATGCTCTACTTTTGCTATGGCTGCGGGAACAGACAGAACTCCTCAGAGTTCTTGACTCCAATCTCATCCATTCTGCAGATGGGGACACTGAGGTGGAAAGCAGTCTTGCCCATGATCACACAGTATTCTGGTGGCATATCTGGGGGTAGAAGCCTGGGTTCCCAGCACAAGCTTCTTCCCCTGCCCTTCCCCCGCCCTCGCCACTTCCCTGGGTGTCAGCTACAAAGTCACTTACTGGAACTTGGCTCTGCAGCAAGCTTCCCCACAGAGGTAGGTGCCATGGCCTCATAGATCGGGTCCTCTGCTGCTTCCTTTGAGGGCCTGAAACACCAAAGTTCTTGTACTTCTGTGCATCTAGTCCTTCCTATCTTCACAGGCTCCACCCAGATCCCCCATTAATTCCTGGGCAATACCCCAAACCCTGTGAATTCCCCGCAATGAGAGTCAGGATCCCGACAGCAATGCCAGCAATGGCCCCTCCAGAGAGGGACGACTGGAGACCTAGGCAAAGATAGAGAATCAGGACCCAGGCCTGACACCCTCATCCCTGTTCCCAGCTCCACTCCCAAGCTTGAGGCCTTATTTCCCTTCATTTGATGAGCACTGGTTTTCCAAAAACTGGGAGGCGGCAGTTTGGGGTATTAATAGCATGATATCTGGAGTCAAACAGCCCAAGTTCACATCTCAGCTCTGTGACCTTGAGCATGTGCTACTTAATCTCTCTGTGCTTCAGTTGCCTCTCCTGTAAAATGGGAATAATAGCGCCTACTTCATATGCCTGTGTTAGTGTGATGATGATACTGCTTAGGAAGATGGCTCAAATATGGCTTTCAGGGGAAGGGGCTTTGACAACCAGAAACCTGGCTTTCCCCTAAGTGAGTCCCCTTTGACTCTCTGAGGCCCTGTGACCATAGAAAAGGCATATCCCTTTTGGAGTGTCATTTCCTCAACTGCAAAGTGAGGGAAATGGTACCCACTGCACAGGGCTGTTGAGAAGACGAGATGAGATCATGAATGTTAATGCTGGGTATGCTGCAGGCGATAGATGAATAAATGGCAGTCGTTATCAGCGCCGGCCTGCTGTTTGCCATCCTCCTTCTGCTGGAACCCTTCTCAAAGGGGCAAAGTCTACCACAGGGACTGAGAAGGCAGCCATGAGGGTCAGAGGCAGGAGGAAGGGGCTCTGATTTGAAAGGGCAGGAGGGGCCTTCCTGGATGCCTAAGGGGTTCTTAGTTTCATTCTCTGAGCCGCCATTTCTTTATATGTCAAACAAGCACTGTGATTTATAACTCTGTAAGCTTTTAAATGAGATCACACGTAAAGATAACAGCACAGTGCCTGATAAAAGGTGATGATGAATGGCAATGGTGGTGGTGGTGGTGGTGGCAGAAGCTTCCATTTTCCAAGCTCTAAGCTCCAGGAGCCCTTCATATATGAACTCATTCAAATCCTATAACATCCCTGTGAGCATCAACCAAACACTGCTTCCTCCTCTGAGCTTCTCTCTCTCAATCCATCACATGGTCTTAACAACACCAGTTGTTCTGATGATTAAATGAGCTAATTTTGGAAGTCACATGGGATCCTCTGCTTAGCATTGCTCTTGAGGCAGCAAGCCTGGTTTCAATCTCAAGAGACAGGGCTTGGGTCTCTTGGTTTTAGTCTCTCTGTACGATGGAGATTCCAACAGGCCCACCTCATAGCCGGCAGGCAGGAAATACCCAAGAAATGTTTGCTGATATTATGTATAGAAAGACTATATACAAATAATGATTTGTTGAATAAACACAATATGCCAGGCACTGCCACAGAACTTGACAAATGTTGATTATCCTTCAACAAACCTGTGATATACATATATTTGCGCATATATATATACACACACACACACACACACAATTATGATGTCTGTTTTATAGGCAAGGAACCAGAGGCCCAGAGAGGTTAAGTAGCATGCCTAAGGTCACACAGCTAATAAACGTTGGAGCCAGGATGTGAGCCCTGGCTAACAGTGACACTGTGTTGCCTTTTTAAGAACTTAAGACAGATATACAGGGACTCACTGCCAGTCACACTTGGTTACTTTTATTATAATTAATTTCTGAGTCCCCTACTGGCTCACTCCTTCTCTCCCTGGCTATCTCCCTGACTCATGGTGCTTTTAAACAACTGTGAAAAGCAGGTATCATGAACCCAATTTACAGGTAGCAAAATCGAGGCTCAGAGCAGCCTGTAGCTTTCCAGGGCACACAGCTAGGAAGTAGAGGTTCTAGGGCCTGAGTGTCAGCTCTGGATGGGCAATGTGCCCAGGGAGTACATTTGTTTCCATACCTCAGCCCATGGTGAGGGAAGACTAGACCACCAGGGCCAGCATCGGGACAAGCCACCCGGATTCCAGAGGAAGGTGCTCCTGAAGAACTCACCTACCACTTTGGACAGGACCAAGGTGGAGCGGGCCGGGGGGGTCAGAGGGTTAAAGGTCGCGAAGTTGTAGATGCCCTGGTGTCACCAGGACAGGGCCTGGACGATCAGCTTCTCCCCCACATATATGCTGGTGGCGTGTTCAAGGGTCCAGTGACATTCAGCACCTGGCTGGGACTCGGCCTGACACTGAAGGGTCAAGCTGGAATTCAGTTCTGTCTTGACGTTGCTGCCCACCTCAGACTCCACTGGTCAGGGCCAGCTGCGTGCAAAGCTGAACATTATGCACTCGTCCCCCACTGGCAAGTTATCCTATTCTGCCCTGTTCGTTTCCACACTGGAAGTTTTGCTTTTTTTTCCTTCAATTATAATTTCCTATTATACTCTGGGGAAAAAAGGCTCTTCTAACTGTTGTTGAAAGGAATCTCAGCAAGATAAGAAGAAAATGCTCCTTTCTCCCTTAGCTGCCTGGCGAGCAGATAGCAGTCTGTAACGTGCAGCAGGGAAAAGACCAAAATCGAAAACAAAAACCCTGCTCTTACAAAAGTGAATTCTAACAAAGGAGCCTCATAAGACATCCAGGCTTCAGAAACTGGGCTATGTAAACACAGCCCCCAACTTCCAAAAGTTCATAATTCTGATGGAATTTCTTATTTAACAACACCTGGCTCTGCAATAATATTTAATGTTATATCTGTGTATTCTCAACAGTAGATATACTTGTGGATTTTCTTTGTAAAGAAAGATTTGGCTCTCTTCCCACACATAGGAAGAAAAACAAAAAAGCTGTTGGATTTCTCATGCAAACTCAGAGTCTGAGTCTTGTTTTATTTAATTTAACCTGAAATACCAGGGGTGGGGGAAAGATGCAGAAGTTTCTAGTTGGAACAAGAGGAAAATTCTGCCCTTGGCCCCTTTTAAATACCCCTTGAATCTGCTCATTTCTCCCCATCCTAACCCCATGGCCACCAGGATCCATCATCTGCCCCACCCTTGGCCTCCCTGTCACAATCCCAAATCCTCCACACAGCAGCCAGAGGGATCTTCCCAAGCACGAACTTGACACTACCCTTCCCTTGCTCAGAACCCTCCATGGCTCCCCAGTGTCCTTGAGACAAAGCCCATGGCTGACAAGGTCATTCGCAATTTGGCTCTTGCAGACCCCTGGAGGCCCACCACTCTCCTCTTCACATCGACCACACTAAATCCAGGAATAAGATCCTACTTCGATAGTCCATCCTTGTCATGGTCCCTCTTGTCTCAAAGCCACCCTATTTTCTCTTCCTTCTCTGGCATGCTCTTCCCTGAGTCTGCTCTACCTAGCTAACATACTGCTCTTTTTGGATCACATGGTGGACACCACCACTCACAATAAGCTTTCCCACATCCCCCTACTTGGGGGGGCTTCCCTGGGGTTCCCCATATCCTCTTGTCCTATGGCTGCACTGATCACACTGTACTTTCTTTGCCTGATTATTGATCTTCCAATCTCGAGTAGGCTGTGAGCTGTGAAAGTCAAGGCAACTATCAAGTTTCCTATCAAGGCAACTATCAACATGAAGTTTGGCACAGACAGAAAATAAAAGAGATATTTTTGGTTTAATGACTGAAATAAGAAAGAAGGAGGAAAGAGCAATAGAGGAGGAGAAAGCTTTTTAAAGCAATGTATTTAACCCCTGTCTCTATATCTCCCTGCTATTAACATGTATAAAATAGACCCCTGCTTTAATTTCCCTGCAAAACCTCTTCTCCAATCAGCTCATGGCTTCTACATCCTTTGAGTAGCTCAGGCAGAAAGCCTTGGATTCGTTCTTGACGCCTCTCTCTCTCTTTCACTTCATGTCAAGCCGCAGCAAATGCTGTGAATTTGATGTTCAAAATATATCCACAGTCTGACCACTTCTCATTACTTTGGCCTAGCCCCATCTCTGGATGGACAATTGTGGTCAGTCACCACCAGAGGGCGCCCTGCTGCCCATCTAGGGCAGAAGTTTAACTGACCAAGGGCTCAGCTGCTGTGCTCAGAAATCCACTCCCATTCCCCCCATGAGTTGCACCTGACCAATACCTGAGTGTGTTGGAAAAACTAAGGCAGACCCCTTCCGGGGAGACATGGGACTCCTGACAGCCTTGACAAAGGTCATTAGACTACATGGAGGCCTACATGCTTCCACTCAACCCTCTCCCTCTCCCTCCCTTTCTCCCTCACTTGGGGTCAGACTTGCACCCCAGTCAGATGGGATTTTTCACTCCCCTAATAAAATCCTTGCATGTATAATCCCATTTAATCCCATTCCTGGGGTTGGCCTCTCAAAGGATTCAGATAAACATATTCTTTCTGTAGCCTCCTTCCTCTCCCTAGCTTCCACCCCAGAGACAGGGGCCAGAGGGACCCTATGAAACTTAAGTCTAATCCTCTCCCTCCTCCACTCAGAGCTGTGGCTCCCGGTGCCCTTGCCATGGCCCACGGGGCACCATGTGATCTGCCCCCACTCTTCACTTCCCAACCTCTTCTCTTCCACTCAATCCCTAATTCACCTTTCTGGTCACCTTGGTCTCTTTGGTTCCTCTGACATGTGAAGCGCAGTCCCACTTCATGTACTCTTCCCTCTCCCTGGAACTTTCTTCCCTTAGCTGCCTGCACTGCTCACTCCCTGCCCCATTCTGTCCCTGTACAAATGCCACCTGCTCAGGGAGGCCTCCCCTGATCACCCTGTGAAGAGTGCAAAGCCTTCCTCTGCCCTCAGCCCTCCCCATTCCTCTCGCTACCTCATGGTTCTCCTAGCCTTGGCCACATCTGACACACCACAGATATCCCTTGCTGAGCCATTTAGGGTCTGTCTCCCCAGCTGGAACGGAAGTTCCACGAGGGAGGGGCTTTGTCCTGTCCAGCACCCAGACATGCCTGGTACAGAGCAGGTATTTTATAACTGTGGGAGAAATGGCTAGAAGGAAGAACTTAGAGTGAGGAAGAGAGGAAGGGAGGAGGAAGAGGTCCAGGCTGGAGTGACTCACAGCTGATGGTCAGCCTGAGGACGCCGCTTTGACTTGGCTGCCACAGTTCCAGATGTCACACTCACAGGGCCCGGTGTCGTCCCGCCAGAGGCCGTGGATGACCAGGGTCCTGCTGTTGGCCCACAGCTCCATGCGTCCACTAGGAAGGAGGAGCTGGTGCTTCAGTAATCACTGGACTTGAGCCCCTCTGCCTGACTGTAATGGTGGGTTTGGCCAGCAATTCTGCCCAGGGAGAAAGAGAGAGAGAGAAACAGAGGCAGAAACACAGACAGAGGAAGACCAAGCAAGACATAGTCACAGAGGGACCCAGAGAGACAGGGATGCATTGGCATTGCCAGAAGACACTTGAGCGCAGTGCCTGGGCTCAGATGCTAGACCTACTGCTAATTCTAGGTGGGATCTAGGGCAACTTACTTCCCCTCTCTGAGTCTCATTACAAATGGAATTGTACAAATAAAGTGGAGAGTCTGGAACATGACAATGGGTCAATTAATATATGCTGCAAAGAGAATCAAGCTTGTAACAGGGATGCCACCAGGTCCTGCTACCCACTTTTTAGCCAACCCCCTGCCCCTAACACAATTAATCTGACAAGTTGGTTGCCAGCCCCTGGCTGGGCCCATCAGGTCCATTCTGCGGGGACTTAAGGAACCTTGATGGGGGCTTAAGAACAACTTTGTTGTCTGTGCTGACATCTGAGTTGGCCATGAGTCTGGGGTGTCCTGGGGGTCCCAAGCACAGCTAGAGCAACGTCCTCCTCACTTTGGATGGTGTAATGCAGGTGGGCATCAAGGATGAGTTGGGCTGCAGCTGGCAGACTCCATGTGGTCAAAAGTGAGGCTGGTGGGGCAAGGGGGAAAGGAGATATTCAGGGAGGGAGAGGTATGTTGTGGGGCATCTAGTTACCGTCTTCCGAAGTGGAGAGAGGCCTGAGGTCATAGACACAGCACTCCATCCGTGGAGGCTTGAGTCCTATTCACTACTTACTGGCCGCGTGGTTCATGGCATGTTTTATCATCTCAATTTTTCCCAGCTGTAAAATGGGCATTGTGCCACCAACATCCTCGGGCTGTTGTGGGGGGCAGGGAGGGGGAAGGAATACTAGCTAGCTTTAAGTGTGCTCTTTCCAACGAGGTTCACTCTGGGGGAGCTGAAGATCGGCTTCCCTCTTCCACACAGAGAAAAACATTTTCGGAGAGGTGATGTCACTTTCTAAGACCACGCATTAAGTGGCAGAAGCCAAACCTAAACTTGGCCTGACAGCCCGGAAAGACTACTCTCAACACTGCATAATTCCTCCTGTGGGCCCAGGGAGGGGCAGAGGCTACCCCTGACAAAGAGGACTTGTTCTGTTACATCTCGTGGGAGACATTCACCTGTCCGTCAAGCAGAGACAGCAGTGGTTTCCAGGTTTCCACTTTGCCTTCCTGCTCACGATTTTATGCAGGACTGAAGAAAATATGGGTATAGGTGGCAACTCCCAACCCCAGCAGCCATGCTCCTATGCAACTGACATTGACATCTCCCTCACCTTCTCATCTGCCAAGTACCAGAGGCTGGCAACCATGTTGCTCTCCACCCCTCAGGAGACCCTAGTTTGGCCCAAGCACTGCTCACTCCCTGCGTAGTCAGTTGTTAAGGGCATGGGCTCTTTGGATATTCGGGAGCAAATATGGACTCTGACACTTACAGGCTCTGTTATCTCGGGCAAGGGGCTCTCTCTTTGTGAGCCTCAGGTCCTTCAACTGCACAATGGGGAAAGTAACAGAACTGAGTTCATCGGGTTGTTAAGTTTGATGAGATATCAGATGTGACATGCTTAAAACTGTTTATAGTCAGTGTTCAATTATTATTATTATTATTATTATTATTATTATTATTATTATTTCCTATGTCTGTATTTTCTGACTCCATTGCTATTAGAAGTGAAGTCCACAGGCTCAGACCGTGACTGCCTGGGTTTGAATCCCAGCGATGCCATTTTGCAGGGCAAGTGATGTCCTCTGAGTCTCAGTGTCCCCATTTGTAAAATGAGGTAATAATAGTTTCTGCCTCATATAACTGTTGTTAAGTGAAAAATATGAGTAAAAGCATCAGCAGTGGGCTCATCATACCCATCTAAGATAAATCTCCTTTGGGAAGGCTTCAGCTGGCCCCTTCCCTCTGCATCCTCTCTAGAGGAAAAAGCTGGTCTCAGGGCACACAGCAGCCGGGCTGAGCCCTCACCTCTGCACACCGCACATTGCAAAGGCATTATCTCCATAACGCTTTTCTTATCAACATACGTATTCTAGTTTCTTCCTTTTGCCTCAGATACCTTTTAAGCATAAGTTTCATATCCATCCCCCATCCTGATGTGTGACCTGGCCACCCAGGGCTGGCACACCCTCCCTATGCCTGCCTCACTCTTGTCTGTTTTATTCCAACTCTTTCTACCTATCTCTGTCTAAGTCAGTCAGTCAGTTTCTCTTTCTCTTTCTCTCTCTCTCTCTCTCTCTCTCTCTCTCTCTCTCTCTCTCTCTCTCTCTCATTCTGTGGTTCCAACTCCATCTCTCTCTAGCTCCCTCTGTATATCTCTCTGTATATATGTCATTGTCTCTGGCCTCTGTCCCCCTTTCTCAGTCTCTCTGGTATTTGTCTTTATTTCTTTCTGTTTTTCTGTGTCTCTCTATTTCATGCAAGTCCACACACACTCTCAAACACACACATACAACCCCCATCCTCATCTGAGGAGAGCAGGGCACTCACCTGAGAGCAGGATTTTTACAGAGTGGTGGCCCCATGAGTCAGCAGGCCCATGGCTCCTGGCCCTGACTTCAGTTTCTTGGCTTGTACACATACGCCGTTCTCACTTTGGCTTTCTTCTCTTCCCCTCTGACCTACTGCAAACTCACAATCGCTTCAATGATAGCAGTGCCTAGGACAGACAGGTGATGGTGGGGGAGGAACTCTGGCCTCACCTATGATAATCGACAGCAATGGTACAATAAACACAATAACGGTGGCTCCTGGTTGTTGAGAACTTAACAAAATCAGGTCCAATGCCAAGTTCACCATGAGCAGCCTGGAAATGTTAAATGAGCTGAAATGATGCTTGTAATAAGAAAAGAACTCCTGCTCTTAAACCAAGGGTAGGAAGCACAGAGTGAGCTGGGCTGGGAGAACTCCAGGGGGTACCTGACTCAGCCTGGGGAAACTGGGAGCAGGGTGGGCTTCCTGGAGGAGGAGGCATCTGAGCTGAGAGCTAGAGGACATAGTAAAGGTTCAATATGCGAGTGCTACTTTTTTTTAAATTCCTTATAGATAAGATAAGCTGTCGGTTTTGGGGAGCACACAGACCTAGAAGATTTAACTTAATTGCCTGGGTCTGGGCACTACCATTAATCCATTCACTCATTTACTCATTCATTTAACAAATTCCCAAATGCCCTGAACTTCTCTTCTGTGCAGATTCCTGTGCTTAGCACTGTTGGGGACACGGGAGTGACCAAGACATCCCCAGCCCTGCTCTCATGAGTTCACAGTCCAGAAACCGAGACAGACTTGTCCTCAGTCAAGTGACGAGTGGGAAGGGCTGGGACAGGAAAGCACAGAGGAGGTGCCTGATCCAGCCTGAGAATCAGAGAGGGCTTCCTAGAGGAGGGGACATCAAAACCAAGCCCTGGGGAATGCAGGAGTGAGACAGGGAGAGTCCAGAAGGCAGAGGGAGCAGCATATGAGAAGTTGAGTTTGAGGCACAGAAGGAAGTTCCAGTGGCTCCGGGACAGAGGAAGTGAGAGGGTGGGTGGTTCGAGGCAGGGCTGAGACAACTTGAAAATGATCGTTTAGGGTACAAGGGACACCTTAGCGAGTAGGAGAGAGATCTTGGCCCATCTGGCTGCCTTGCCTTCTACCCCTATCTGGGTCCCATTCATTCCATAGGCAGTCACTAAGTATCTCCTCCAGTGAAGTATGAGGCTAAGCAAATGACTCCAGAACCCGACTGCAGGGGTTCGAATCCTGTATCCTCTGCTCACTAATCACGTGGCCTGAGCCTGCTGATTCCCCTCTCTGTAGCCACTTTTGTCAGCTGTAAGATGAAGATGGTGACAGCTTTCCTCCCTCAATGGCTGGTGTCTGAGTTCTTCACACTCCCACTATGTTTCCTTGGGAAGTGACGTCAGCCCTTGTGCTTCGGTGTCCTCATCTAAGATAAACAGTTTCCCCTAACAAAATGGTTGTGAGGATCGAATGAGTTAATGCTAGAAAAGTGCTGGGAACAGCACCTGGCACAGAGTAGGTGCTCAATACACGTGACTCCCCACTAGGTGTTGTGACAGTTGTGTGTTGGCACACAGCAGCCCCTGTGAGGAAGGTGTGCACTTACTCCCTCTGTCATTCAACACACATTTCCTGAGTACCTACTGTGCCTGCTCTAGGTGCTGGAGAAACAGCAGGGGGAAAAACAGACAGAAAACCCTGTCCTAGTGGAGAAAGAAAAAATAAACAATAAATAAATAAATTATATGGGATGTTAGAAGGTGACACAGGTTATGGAAAAAATGCAAAGGAGAGTAGGGTAAGGGATACTATTATTCCATCTCGCTTAAGGACACCGAAGATCACAGAGCTGGGACAACTTGCCTACAGTCACAGGGCATCTCGGGCCAGGGATTCTGGTCTGCATGATTCTTAACTGCCTTCCAATCTTCATGTGGCCCCTGGCCACCTCCAGGTCCCTCTCCTCGATATGCCCAGGCCAGTGAACACCTGAGCCATATCACCCCACCGCACCCCCAAACCCTGTGGCTTCTGTGCTGAGGGTGCCTGGCCAGACCAGCTTGGAATTCAAGGCCTCCATCATCTATCACATTCTTCCGGAACTTTCTCAGTCTCCCAAGGGCCTGCCTGCTCCTCAGCCAGGCTTCCCTCCAGATGCCTCCATTCAGCCCCACCCCTGCCTGAGGCCCCCTCTCCATCCTGCTCTCCATCCCACCCAAGAGGATCAAGCCTCCACTGGAATGGACTTCCTACAAAAACAGGGTTTTCTCTACCTAAACCCCTGCCACCTGCCTACCCTACCCGTGGCAGGTCCTGTCCCAGCAAGGGAGGGGAATTTCTGGGCCCCTCCCTGTGGCACAATTTCCACTTTGTTTCTGACAAGAAACAAACCCAGGTCCTTCCCACCTCTCCCCTTACCTACAGGTCTCAACCATGGTGGCTGGCTCTAAGCTGTGTCCTCCCAGACATCATATGACCTCAACTGACCTCAAAACCTACTTTGCCTCCCTAGGGCTCCTCCCCATTCACTCAGCTAAGATTTATTTGGTACCTACTATGTGTCAGGTATTGTTTTAGGTGTTTAGGGCACACCAATAAATGAAACAAATACAGATCTCTATCCTTAAAGAAATTACATTTCATGCAGGGAGGAGAGAGGTACAAGGAGACAGACAATAAGCAAGATAACATGATAAATAACTGAATTTTTTGTGATGTTAGAAAGTGATGAGTGTTGTGGAGGGGTGAGGGCCAGGGAGTGAGTGTTGGGGTGGGTGTGTGCTGCAGGACTGAATCGGCTGGTCTGGGTAGGCATCATGGAGTTCTGAGCAACAACTCAAAGGAGGTGAAAAGGTGAAAACAAACAGACATCTGGAGGAAATGGAAATTAATCCACTTCCGGAAAAATGGAGAAAGGGTTCCAAGAAGCCATCCCCTGCTTCCTGTATTTAAATAATCGTATGAGTTTCCTATAAATTTATCTGTAATAAATGACCACAAACCTGAAGTTTTAACATAACACAAATTCATTATCTCACAGTTCTGCAGGTCAAAAGCCCACATAGCTCAGCTGGTACCTTGGCTGGGCTCTTCTGGGGAGGCTGTGGGAAGAATCTACTCCCAAGCTCATTCAGGTTGTGGGAGAATCCAACTCCTTGGAGTTGTGGGGCTGAGGTCCCCATTTCCTTGCTGGTTGTCTGTTGGCTGTGGGCTGCCCTGAACTCCTGAGGCCTCTCCCCATCCTACGCGTGAGCCCTGCATGTCAGAGCTGGCAACATGTGACAGTCTATCTCATGCTTGGAATCTTTCTGGCTTCCCCTTCTGCCGCATCTCTCCACTGCATCCAACTGGAGAAAGTTTTCTGGAGAAAGTTCTTCTATGTCATTTGACTGTGCCCAACCGGATAACCCCGGCCACTCTCCCTGTCTCAAAGTCTAACCATAATTACATCTGCAAAGTCCCTTTTGCTATGTAATATAACATATTCACAGGTTCATAACATGAACACAGATTGAGGCACAGCCATGCATCTATTCTGCTTATCACAATGACATGATGTGAGGGCAGGATATCTAGAGTTGAGGCAACCACCTTGAGACCATGAGGTAGGAAGCTGGAGAGGATATTCAATAGACTAAGGATGCAGGGTGAATGGAAGGATTTCACTGATCCATAAAACAAGCCGGGGGCACCTTGTAAAGCAATGATTGTGGTTTTTGTCCCTGTGAGCCAGGTCACCTTTTTTTTGCAGATAAATGCATCCTACCTGGTCCCCTGCCCAGTCACCATTGGAAATGTTTATTGGATTGCTTATGTTGTGATAAAAAAACCCTGATCATTTAGAAGCCTAGGGTTTCTGGGTTTTGTATCCTTTGTCTTAGAGAAGAGTAAAACTTTGAGAAGGAGCTATTTAAAATAGCCATTCTGTTTTGTTTTGTTTTGTTTTGTTTTGTTTAGATTCCTGTCTAGCTGCCTTCTATTCCATATAGGAAAACTGAGGCTCAGAGTGGGGAGTGAAGTTTTTCTCCAGGGTCATAGAGCTGAGTCTTCTTGGAGCACCTGAGAAATTCAATTCCATACCACTGACTTTTTGTGCCTACTGTGTAGAAAGAAGCAGAACAAATGAGAAGAAGAAGGATGCAGTATAAAAGGACCCACGTGATAAAATCCTAACATCTCAAAGGTGTAGCTGGAAGGATCTACAACCGGGAACCCCTATACACGCACACATCACAGCACCCTTGAAGCCGCTGCACCATACTCGTTGCCATGATTCCCAGGTTAATACAGAAGACAAAGAAAAGATCAGCCCATAGACACATCGACATTTTATGGAGCCCACTGGCATCACGAGAATAGACATGTCATTTCCCAGTCGTGAATCAAAGAAATAAACTTCCCCAAATATTCTCTAGCGGAGATATTCTCCCCTTGCCACTATAACAACTCCACCAACACTCTCCCAATTCTGTCCCCTCCATCAGTCACCATAACCATCCTCATCTCACCACGCTCAATCCAAGTCCTGACTTCCAGAAGTTGGGGCACCACCAGTCAGTCAGTAACATGTGTCAGATCTTCTATACAGCTCGTGTACTTACAGGATGCTTCAAGTTCACTTGAAGGTTAAGCATCAATGGTTTCATGAGTTACCTAGCCCTTGTCCAGCAGTGAGGAAGAAAATAATTTCCAATGATCCATAATCGAGCCAGCCGTGAAAATGCCATTTTAAGGGAGATGGTACGGTAAGGGAGGAGAATCTTTAGTGGAAGAGTGAGGGGCTCCCAAGAAATGAAGGATGTTAGAGACAAACCGATGACATGAGGATGCTGGCTAAAGTTGCCGAGGACTCGTACATACTCCTGCATGTCCTCTGGGAGAGGTGAGGGAAGGCTGGCATTCCTATCTGAACTGTGAATTTCTGAATGTAATTCCACTCTGGGACTAAGCTATATGAGCCACAGCTTCTAAAGGGTTATATATAATATGCAAAACAAAAAACAAAAAACAATGATGCAACATGGAAGAGGGGGTCCTCCACTCTAACACTTCTTAACTGGTGGGACGCAGGCTGTGGAGGCGGTCTGTTAACCCACAAAGTCAGTCTTACTCACCATGCAAACCTCTGGTTGAAGCTTCTTTTTTAAAGCAAAGAGATGGGGAGTGATTAGAATCCTCTGCCTTACTAGTAACCTCAAACCTGTTTAAATACCTGGCCTCCGCAACGAGCCTCAGTTGGCTTTGGAAGGAGTTGGCATCTCTGGGCAGGGTGTCGAAGGCTGGTCACAACACGGCTAATATCTCTACTTCTCTGAAAAAAAGCACGAAACCTTGGTCAACCTTCTCCAAAGAAGGAGCTTTCTGTCCTGGCCTCCCCAGCCATGGGACACACACCTGGTTGCTAACTCAGGATCAGCTGCGCTCATTCTCCTTTCAATTCCTTTTTTCTCTCTAAAACTGAAACCATCTGAGCATCATTCTGAATGCCCTCCTTTCCCTAACTTACCGCCAACATCCAGTCATAAAATCCTGTGGGTTCCATCTTTTAACTGTGTTTTCTGTACCCTCTTCTCCATCCCCATTGCCTCGCCTTAGGTGGCACCGCCATCTTCTCTCACTTGTGAAACTGCCCCAGCCTCCACTCCCATGCCCCATCTCTATACTCAACTCTCTCATTATGCTCACGAGGGCTGGCCACCATCCTAAACCCTAACTCTGTGTCAGGATCCCTCTCTTCTGAAGAGAGGGGCTCCAAGACTCCCAACTGACCCTACAGGAAGTCTAGGATGCCCCATCTTTTCCCTGATAAACCCACGGGATGAGCGTGACTCCCAATTCTGGCATCTGACACTTCATTAATGGTCTGGGCCTCTAGCCTCAGCAAACCCCTTGTCGCACAGAAGAAGGGCCCTCGGAACCATTTACCTAGATGCCTTTTGGAGACTGTTTTTCCTCTAAAAGAATATTGCATCACTGCCTTCAAGAGCTGAACTCCACGAGATTCCTGGGCTGGAGAGGAGAGGAGGCTTAAGCCTCAAGAGGAGGGTGGAAAAAGTGGCTGTTACTGTGGGTAAGCAAAATGTACCCCACCTTTAAAAATGAGGGAAAGTGGGCAAAAAGATGAGATTTCTGCATTAAGGATGAGTCTGAGGTCCCTAAGAGCCTGGAAGGGAGAGCAAACAAAGCTCATGATGTCATGGTGGGTAACACTGGGGTCTGCACCAACACGCGGGGCTTATTTGGTGTCTGTCCATGTGTGTACAGATGTGATGTACCAGCGTGGCATCTTAGTCCTGGCCCCCACCACTCTATTCCCATCTTCATACATTTGAGGGAGCCCCATAGCACAATGGATAAGGGCCCAGGCTCTGAGGTTGGACAGAAATGGGTGCAAAGCCCGGCTCTCCGACTCGCTAGTTGTGTGGCCTCGGACAAGGGACTGAACCTCTTTAAGTCTCGGTTTCTTCATCTGCATAATGGAAATAACCATAGCACCACCTTCTGAATGAAACGATGAGAGTCTGGACCTAACAGCCCAGCTGAGGGTGAAGTTAATTTTTAATTAATTTAAAGACAGTTAATTGATTGTTAATTAATTAATTTCTTTTCATTTGTATTTTCCCTTACACAGGGACAGGTATCAACTCTAACTCCTCCTAACCCACTTAGGGAGATCCTATTATCGGCCTGATTTTACAGATAAGGAAACCAAGACCAGGAAGTTAAAGAACTCGCCCAAGGTAACAAAAGCTGAAAGTGGTGGAACACAGGTCTCTGTGCATGAGGCAGCATGGCATATGGGGTCAAGTGCAGGTCCTGTGTGACCCCAGCCAAGCCTCTCTGATTCTCTGAGCCTCAGTTTCCCCTCCTTTCAACTGGAAAGAATAATACGCACAGCTTCTTCCTGAAGTAGTTGGAAGGATTTCATGAGTAAACCAGTTCTTTGTAATTTAACTAGTAATGTTTATGGTTAACAATGATGCAATTATAATAATATAATAGCTAAAATTTAGTGGGGCCCTCTAATGTTAGTTATAATTAATCATGTCTATTTTAACAATATTATTAATAGTAGATCGACATAGCAACCATGTGCCATATGCAGACATTGGCTAAGCCCCGATGACACCAGTGAATTGTCATGACTACAGGTAACAGTAGCATTAACTAAGGTAACAGAACAAATACTTAAAATCTATAATATACAAAGACCTCCTGAAAAGCAATAAAAAAAAATGTAATTTTTAAGGGGGTGAAATATGTGAATGGGCAATTCAGCTGTGACTAGAGGTGGGTGGGCAGCTCCCCTGCTCCTCACTGCTGCTCCCAGGCCATGTAAGATCTCATGGAAGGTTCTCTGACCTGTCATTGCAGCTCTCTTATTCATCCTCGGTTGGCTGAGCTCTTTGAAGCCGTGTATGGAACCTTTTATTTCTCCTATTAGGTTTTTTGTAACAAAGCCTTTGCTGGGTAGCTTTTATGGTGTGTTACTCCAGTTTCAAGCTTCCAGTAATCCTCTTTCATCTGCTTGAAGATATCAATCTTATTTTCACTTCTGCTCCATGTATTCTACTGCCTGCAATAGGTGATTCCTTCTCTTTATGATATGCCATTAGCTCTCTTATGTCTTGATTCTGTAGGGTTAGTTCTCCTAAAATATGTGTGGAATTGTGATTGGTCAGTCTGAACCGACACCAGAAATCAGCACCCAGCCAGAGCCGACAAGGAGAGAAGGAATAAAGTGAGAGAAGCCAACAGCCTGGCTTCTGGAATTGGGGGCTCTGAACACATCATTTCAGAGAGCAAATTGGAAATGCTTCAAAGTATAGGCTCTGGGTTTGAATCTTGGCTCAGCCACTTTCTCGCTGAGTGATCTTGGGCAGATCACTACATCTCTCTGAGCCTCTGTTTCCTCATCTGATAAAGGAACATTATGACACGTGCTTATCATGAGGTTGTTAGGATATTAAAATGGCTACAAATTCTTTGTCACTCCTTCCATGGAATGGTGGGGTTTATGATGCCATATCTGGAATCTGGGCCAGCTTGGGCTAAATTTGACCAACAGAATTAAGACAGAAGTAATGCCACCCGACTTCCCAAAGAGTCATGCAACTTCCATCTGGTTCTCTTGGTGTGTTAGTTTCCTATGGCTGCTGTGACAAATTACAACAAACTCTGTGGCTTAAGAGAACACAAATGTATTATCTCACAGAAGTCAGAAGTGGCTTGGGATTCCTTCTGGGTTCTAGGGGAGACTATCTGCAGCTTCCAGAGGCTGTCTGCATTCCTTAGATTAGCTTGTGGCTCCTTTGCATCACTCCAGCCTCTGCCTCCATCATCACGTCTCCTCTGACTCTAATCCTCCTGCTCTCCTCTTATAAAGACTCTTGTGACTACATTGGGTGCACCTACATCATCCCGGATGATCTCATCTCAAGATCCTTAATTTAATTACACCTGCAAAGTCCCTTTTGCCATGTGAGGTAATGTGGATGAAAACAGGGTGATCTTACCATAAATCCCTAAGGGGGCAGTCATGGTGGATAGTCACATCCAGGCAAACAGCTTCTTTATTAAAAGGTTTATCTTCAAAACACCCCTCCTTCTAGCACCTGACCCCCACCTTGCTTACGTTCCCTCCTTCATTTTAAATGCATAAAACTGCAAACTGTTATTCTCCAGAGCCTTTGAAGTCTTGCTCCCTGGCATATGTTGTTTGGCAAAAATAAACTCTTACAAAGATTCTCCAAAGGTTTGGATGTTCACATGTCAACAGTCACATATTCACAGGTTCAGGAGATTAGAAGTAGACACCTTTAGGGGCCATCATTCATTCTACCACATTTGTAGAGGAGATATCTTTTCACTGTGCTTCGGTCCCCTCATCCATAAAATGGGGTAACAATAGTAACTACTTCTGAGGTTGTTCTGATTAAATGAGACCATATGGGCTTGCAACTTGTCTAAGCCTTAAGAAGTCGAAAGTATTAGATCTTGTTTTAGTTTAGAATTTCCCAGAAAATGACTCTGAGACTCCCTAGTTAATTTAGAAAGTGCAAGGAACATGGTAGGGAAGGTAGATAATAAAGGGTGGCCGCCATGCCAGCTGTCACTGCAGGTTGCCAGAGCTCAAGCCAATGGGGAGACTCTGGGAAGCAGCACAGATGACACACCAGGGCGCTGGGATATTTTTGCTCCAATTTCCCTCAGTCATTGCCTGAGGACGGCTCTCACAGGGTGTTAATTCCCCAGCACTCCTAGCTGACCCATGCAGATGGAGTGGCTTTCTGTGGTTCCAGAAAATAGCCCCTGGGACCAAGAGCCATGCTGGAGGCCAATTAGAGCACCACAGAATGTCCAGGGGATGTGGGCAGAACACAGTGTCTGCTGCAACTGTTTTCATTATTATACCCAGCTAAATGGGGTAAGAATTCACACGAGCTGTGTCAAGTGATCCTCAGGTCACAGAGAAGAGTGATCACACCCAGCTGGGCTTGCTAAAGACGCAGCTCCCCAACTTCTAGTGACACTTGAGCCTTCCAAGAGAAGGAAGCCCCAAAGAAAGAGACAAACTTTTGTGCTGTGGGTCATCCCCACCTCACCTCCTTGGCCATGAGGCATGAACTAAACATGACTTTGTGTTGGTTGTTATATATATGGTATAGATATTACGGATGGACATAATATATAATTATATGCTATATATAATGTTTATTATTGTTATTATTAATCTCACTGACAAGCTCTCTCCAACAAAGTGGAGAAAATGGCTGCTGCCACGGGTCTCTGGTTTTATGTCTCTCAAAGTCAGCCACCAGAGAGCGCCAGACCCTGTGGTTTTCAATCCCAGAAACCAGTTTTCCTGAGGCCTGCTGCTACCAATCTTGAACATTCAGAGAGGCCTGTTTTCTAGAAAGTTCATGGAAATGAAATCAGACATTACACAGTCTTTCGCATCTAGCTTCTTTTGCTCAGCATCATGGATCCAGGGTTCATGTGCTTTGCTTTGTGTACTAATAGCTTATTCAGTTTTATTGCCGAACAGTGTCCACTGTGTGACATGCCACAGTTGTTTCTCCATCCACATGTCCATGGACACTTGACTTAGTTCCAGTTGGGGCTGTTCTGAATAATGCTCTGAACGTAAAATTCATTCCCGGAACACTCACTCACAAGTCTTCATATGAAGGCCCTGTCTCTGCTTTGAACTGTGGTTATGCTATTCCCCAATCACTGACTGAGTATGGCAGGGCTCCTGGATGTTTCCACCCAACGTGGGACGTCTCTAAGGAGCCTCAGTGGCTTCAAACCCCCTCACTGGGTAGCCAGGACTTCGGCGGGTCTGCACAGTCTGCTCCCCTCTCCTTTCTTGTCACAGGCACATCTCTCTACTGACCCTCCTGCATGGCTAACTTGGCCTTGAGGTCTGCTTTTCAAACCCAGCCTGAGACCCACAAGTGCTCAGAAGAGTACCTGGAACACGGTAAGTACCAAAAGCACTGACTGTTATCATTGTGAGTGCTACGCAGAGGCAGCACACAGATCTGGTGCTGGTACCTGCATCAGGGCCCAGCCCACAAAAACCCCTACTGGAGGGACAGCAACTGTGCCAGGGCCTGCCCACCTGGGCACAGCCATTCAGAGCTTTCCAGGCACCTCCCACAGCTCAACCCAAGTCCAAGCTGGCAAAAGAGAGAATTTCTCACCCTCTTCATTCTATCCTCAACTCCTAGCCTGGAGCCATCTTTACTGGAGGAGGCAAAAGTTTTTGTAACTTCAGAGTTATGACGATGAAATAGGGCTGCATACTTTTATGATGGAACCAAATAAGCTCTTGGGACAGAAGGTGACTTTAGGGCCTTTTATTACCTAAGGGGATCTGAAGCGTATCGCCTTGCCTGATGTTTGGTCCCAGAGGTATGGACATTGGGCCTCACATTGACCTATAGGGACAGGGGAGAAAAGAAAAGACAGAAGGTCAGCTTGAGCCTCTGGAGACAGGGTGGCCCCTGGAGATAAGAATGTAGCCCCTGCCCCTGGCCCACCCTGAACACTTCAGGCCAAAAACCATGCAGTACAGATTAGCTAGGCAGGGACTGAGGGGAGCTGCCTGGCCCTGAGCAGGAAGGGGGTCAGAGCCCACCCAGGTTGAGGGGGCATCCACATGTCGGGCAGGGGCCATGTGTGGAAAAGAGTTACACACAGCACACAGGAGGTTGACCAAGGAAGCAAATTACTTAAGGACAACAGGAACTGGGCTTTTCACTGTCAGAGCGGGAGGAAGTAAGAAAGCCAGCCTGTCATTGTGGTGGTGGGCTTGAACTGGAGGCATCCGTATGAACTTGAGGTTTCAAGAGGTAATCAGAGATGCAGAAATAAAGGTGGACATAAATGTGTGTGTGTTGAACACACAGATTTTGGCTTCTAAGTGCCATCAGTCACTAAAAGGAACCAAAGTGAGTGACAGAAATTGGATTGTCTCATCGTCCTGAAGTCCAAGGTCAAGGTGATATTGGCAGGGCTGGTTCCTTCTGAGGGCTGTGAGAGAGAATCTGTTCCCTGCTCTCTCCCAGCTTCTGTTTTGCTGGTAAGCTTTGGCATTCCTTGGGCTGTAGAAGCATCATCCCAATCTCTGTCTTCATGTTTACATGGCATTCTCCCTGTGTGTGTGTGTGTGTGTCTGCATACAAATTTCCCCTTTTGATAAAGACAAAAGTCATACTGGAGGAGGGCGCAGCCTACTCCAGCATGGCCTCATCTTAACTAATTCCATCTGCGATGAACCTATTTCCAAGTAAGGTCACTTTCTGAGGCCCTGGGAGTTAGGGCTTTAGTATATGAATTTGGGACTTCAACACGATTCAACCCACAACAGATAATGCACTGAATAAAACAGGAAGCCATGAGTTTCTATTGGTATATAAATACTGGTTTATACAAAGTAGTTCATTAATAAGGTGAAAGTGTGATGAGGAACAGGATATTTACATGGTCTCAAAGTACTTCCCCACAAATTAATTATTCATGACAGAAGAGGAAAGAAGAACCTTAATTTAAAGAGGCCTTATCTACGAATATGGTCACTTTGGGGGTTAGGCGTCAGCATATGAATTTTGGAGGAGACACAATCTGGTACATAGCAGCTCCCTTGACTCAAGGAGAAAACTCAGAGGCAATGTTTTATGGTGGTTCCCTGGGGACCCAGTAACCTGCTCACCAGCACCCCAGGGGTTTCCTTCTTCATCTCTCAATTTCCTGCCCCTAGGGGTGCTTCCTGAAATAGAGCATCAACTCAATCATGTGCATTTTAATTGTAATCACAGGAGCTGCTTCTGGGAGCCCCAAACCCACCTAGTGCCCCTACCTCTAGCCCTGGACCATGTGCCAGCCTGGCAGGCAGAGTGGGGGCCAGATGTCAGCATCCCCAGGACCAAGGACAAGTGCAGCCTGTAGGACTTCATAATCCCAGCCTGAACACCCAATGAGCACTGGCTGAGATGAGTCTTTCCCAGGGAATTTGGGGCTGAAATCAAGAGATCGTAGCCCTCTCTTGAAGAGAGAATATGAAAATCTGGGCACTGAGAGGCAGGGGAAGTGTATGCGCAAGAAAGGAGAAGAAAACAGATCAAAAGAGACAGAGGAGGCTCCATTGCTGTTTTCCTGTTTCCTTTCTTTCCTGAGACCTGGCTGCTGCCTTTCTTCTTGAAGGTGTCCTGGATTAGTGTCCCAGGTACTGCTACTGCTGAATAGCAAGCTACCCCACAACCAAGCACTTGAAACAACCATGTTACTCTCCCTCTCAATTTCTATGGGTCAGGAATGCAGGAAGGGTTCAGGGGGATGGTTCTGCCTCAGACTCCCTCAGGTGGGCACTCCTGTATTTCTGATCTAAATCATCATTTAAGCTATGACATTTAGGGGAAACTTGTTACAACAGTAAAAGAGAACAAATCCACCTAGAAAGTGGCAGAGTGAGAGCTTGGACAGAGAGCTGAGTCTTAGATGGGTGGTGTCCTTAGAATACATTGAAGCTCCGAGCCCAGGTAGCGCCAAGAAGACCTTAAGGGTGTAGGATTGAATGATTACCTGAAAAGGGAGTGTGAGAGTTTTGTGACTGAGCCTGAGACACAGACAGATGGACCCACACAAGGGTACAGAAAATGGTCTGAATCCTGCCTGTTTCTTGGAGGAATTTTTTTTTTTTGGTTTTGGTTTTAAATTTTTAAAAAGTTCTACCTAACTTTTAATCGTGAAAAATCCCAAACCTACTGACAAGAGTAGCGCAATGAACATCTATATCCCTTTGCTTAGATTCACAAAGTATTAACATTTTGCCACATTTGCTTTCCCACACTCCAAAATTCTTCTAATGCGTTTAGAGAAAAGCATGCAAGACTTAAATATACAGATCCAATTCTCGCAAAGCAAACACCCATGTAAGCACCATCTAGAATTCTGCCAGTGACAGAGGCGATCCTTGTGTCCCTCCCAGTCACCACCCCCACAACTTTCCACCATGTTTCTCACACCACATGATGGGACAGGTTTGAGATGAGATTGCTCATTTTTCGGGGAGGGTCAGAGTCTTTAGAGAATCAGAAGAAAGACTTTCAGGCCCCCTCCTAGATGAAGATATGCACAGCATTTGGCACTCAATATGCAGAGATTCCTGGTCATGAAGCTCACTGGAAATGAACCCCCAGAGACAGACAGAAGCAGGCCAGCTACTTCCCAGGAGGCAGCCCTGCATGTGGCCCTAGGGGGCAGAAGGAAGGCCGGGCTGAGGAGAGGTCCTGGTCCTTTTGTCCTTGCTCTCCCCTCCCCTTCCCTGGGGTGGTTAGTTTGCACAGGAAAGCCTTGCTCTCTAGGAATCAGATAACTCTAGGAGGTGTAGCCCCTCTGGTTGGCCCTGACTGTATCGCAATGAATACAATTCACGAGCCGAGAAATCTGCTAAACATTTCCTTGGCATTAGCTCCTTTAGCCTCTACAGCAAAATTATGAAACATGATAAAGCTTATCTGATAAAGACACTGGGGAACATTTCCTACCTGCAGACAAGTTAAGTTACTGCTGCCAGGGCAGGGGGAGTTGAAATCCCAGCCTGGGTGTCTCCCCCAGAGAAAGACACAAGGTTAGATAAGATCTGGGGAAGGGTACAATTGAGGTGCAGTTTCAATGACACAACGTTTTTGTTTGGCACAAAAAGCGCAGGCTGTGAGTAAGGGCCCAGGCTGTGAGGGCTCAGGGCCCCATCTCCTTGGAAGCAACAGAATTAAGTACACAATAACGAGCCTGGAAATCCCTTCTCTGAGGCTAGGGACCTGGGCTGGAAGTCATGGTGAAGAGGAATTTCCCACTTAATTGGCCAACATTTCTAATCAGTTCTTCTTTTTCTACTTCTTTTTCTACTTCTATGCTTGCTGCATAGGTCAAAGATCTCGGGGTCAACTGAGAACTCACCCTCCCCTAACGATGTATTGCTTTAGTTAGTGCTTGTTAGAAAATCCCATGCTCTGTAACTGCTGGTAGCCCATAGCAATTTCAGGGGTCTGCAAATAAGCCCATGCCAACTGTAACAACATGGGTAGGAAAGTGAAATTGCCCCTAAGCTCTGGGCCTAGATTTTCAGAGCACTAGCTCTTCTGGAACCGCCAGTGTAATAAACCTGAGTTCTCTTTCTCTCTGGGTTACTGCTTGGATTTTCACTGGTCTGATTTTTGGAGCTTTTGGGGTTTTCCCATAGCAGTAGCTGTGTCTCTGTGGTAGAGTTACTAGGTTCTCCAGGCAAGGGTGAGATGCCCCATTCTCACTATTTTGATTTCAAATAGCCAAGTCTGACTATCAATTTTAGGGAATGATATTTCTCCACATTTTTGTCCTTGGAAGATAATTAACAAAAGCAATTTTACAGATTCACAGATAAGTATTGTTCAACACCCACTGCACAGATGAGGAAACTGAGGCTCAGCAAACATTAAGTCACTAGCTCTAGGTTATAACTGAATCCGCAGCAAACCATACCTATTTGGCTCCAGAGCCTGAAGTCATACTAACCCAGACTGTAGTGTGGGTACTAAGAAGGGACACTCAAAATCTCTGTCCCAAACTCCAAGGCTCCTAATTCACCCAGACTCCTGGATGGAAGGTGTCAGACATAAATTTCTTAAATCAGTCTTGAGTGTGTGTCAACATTGATTTCTTAACCGGGGGGGTAACCACAGGTAAAGGTGACTAGGGAGGGCAGGCGCAGACCTGCGTATTTCCTAAAGGCATCAAACCCCCACCTCTCATCAGGGATAGTTAGATCTAAGTCCTGCAACCCGAAGACATTTTCAGGCAGGAGACATGAATCAGAAATAACCAGCAATATCTGAGAAACAAACCTTAAACCAATTAATCTGAGGCAATGGGGTCGATTCCCTAGAAGAAGCCACTTAAAGTAACCCAGGAGCTGCTGACCTTAAAAAATAAAAGTTATTTTACCAGCAAAAAAAAGTCGGGGGGCATTATTCAGGAATGGCAGGGAATTACAATTCCATAGACAAGTCCTGAGAACAAGGGAGAGGAATGTTTTTTATAGAGGGAAAGGGAAGTTGGGAGGGGCTGTTATAGACAAAGAGTCGATGGGAGGAAACTGGGAGTTCTGAGTGTAGTGGCTTTTCATCCCCATGAGCCCCATGAAGAAACTGAAGCTCAGAGAGGTTCAGTAATTTCACAAGATCATACAGCCCATGGATGGAAGACTGGACTTTGACCCCTGGCCACGAAACACAAGGGCTTTACTGCCCTGCTACAGAAGCAGGGCGTGGCACAGGCTGTGGTGATGATGTGTGTGCCAAAGCCAGTGGCCCCTTCTGAGTATGTCGCCAGGCTTCACTGTGAGCAAAGCTGATCCTAGGGGCTTGTGTGTCCCTGTGTGTTTGCTCAGTGTCTTCCAGGTTCCCTGGAAATGGCCTTTGGGACAGGGGGCAGCAGGCAGGTTTGCCTGGGAACATTCACAGGTGAGGAAGGCAGGACTGGGTGGAGAGAGAAACTGAGCTGCCGTGGGACAGACAGGGAGGCCTTGGTCCCTTTGAAGACCCCCCAGGGAGTTCTGAGACTGGGCTGGCCCAGATTGAGGCAAAGGAGTTATTATGGGTTGAACTGTGTCCCAAAAAAGATGTCGAAGTCATAACACCCAGGACCTGTGACTGTAACCTCATTTGGAAATGGGGTCTTTGCCAACCATGCACCCAACGTGACTTTACCCTTATAAAAAGAAGAATATGGACACAGAGACAGACATCCATGGAGGGGAGATGAAATGAGGACATAGAGAAAAGATGGTCAAGTACAAGGTGAGGAACTTCTGAGGCTACCAGGACCTCGGAGAGATTGTCCCTCAAAGCCCTCAGAAGGAACCAACCTGCTGACACCTTTGATTTTGAACTTCTAGCCCTCAGAGCTATGAGAAAATAAATTTCTGTTGCTTAAGCCCACCCAGCTGATGTTACTTTGTTAGTAGTCCAAAGAAATAACACAGGGGTTGGACTTCATATCCCTGTATCGGCATGTCATTTGCTGGCCACCTGGAAGGAGTGTGACTTCTGGGGAGACAGTCCTCTGTGGAGGAGGGTAATTCCCACGAAGAAACGAAGAAACGCTCAGCAGCCCTGAAAGAGAGGTTGTGGGGGAGACAGCACAGCACTCACCACCCAGAGTCTGTATCCCGCCTCAGTCCCCTAACCTGAAGAAAGTGTGGAGGTTGGCTCTTCCTGCTGTGGGCCCCCCTCAGCAAGGAGCATGCGAATGTTAGAGAAGCAAAGATCACATACCCACCATCCAACCAGGGTGACAGACACAAAGACCCTAAGCCAGAGGATCCCATACTGAAGATTCAATCATGTTGTAGACTATGCTCCAACTTCTGCTTTGTTTCATAAAATGTGCAGCCCTCAGGCTCCATCATCTACTAGGAGAGTTACAGCTTCAAGAAATACAGCTGACCCTTGAACAATGCAGGTTTGAACCGCGTGGGTCCATTTATATGCAATTCAAACCCATGCAGTTCAAACTCTCATTGTTCAAGAGTCAATTGTATTTTTGACCTGCGATTGGGAATCTGCGTATACTGAGGGCCCACTTAAGTTACACCTGGGTTTTCGACTTTGTTCGACTTTGACCACATTGTTCAAGGGTCAATTGTATTCATTTCCCTTTTACATTTGTTGAAAGGAAAGCACAGCACAAATTCAGTGACATGACCCAAGTGCCCATCCAAGTAGAGCAGGTAAATGCATCGTGGCCTATTTGGATAATGGCATTCCATGCAGGATGAGAATGGACACTCTATTAGGCTGAACCCTACAGAGTGCTGTTTGTGTGGGCCAAAAAATGGTTGAATATCAGCAACTTCAAATTGTTCAACAATGCAATTCAGGCAAGCAAGGAGTCAGACTCAAGAGTGTACAATGTCTGATTCCATTTATACATAAAGCGCAAACACAGGCAGAGCAAACCTGTGCTACTGGTGTCAGGATGGTGGTTACTTTTGGAGGATAATGACTGGGAAGGGCACGAGGGCACTGGGATATTGGGAGAATGTTCTAGTTTTGATCTGGGCCTGGTAAAACAAGTGTGTGCAGTTTGTAAAAATTCATCAATAAGCTTTACACTTACGACAAGTGCACATTTCCATACCTGTGCTGTGCAATGTCATCAAATAATCTGTGTGAGGGTTGGGAGGCACAGAAAAGGCAGGTTTGGGGGTGTTTTGGTCAGCATCCTGCCAGGAAACAGATGATCCTAAAAAAGGCTGTATCTGAAAAAGCGTTTAATGGTTTTCAGGTATGGACAGGGCTGAGGAAGCCAATGACAGATATGGTGGCCCAAGGGGACTAGCTCATAGGCTGAAGGGGCAGGTAAAGGGAGATGGCACCAGAACCTGTAGGAAGCTGTGGCCTGTGCCCTGGGCTGAGAGGATGTTGGGGGAATAAATATCCAAACATTATTCTTTTCCCTCCCGCCAATCTCTCAAAGATACCTCCAATAGTGTCCAACCAGAAGCCAGAGGACAAGGACCTCGCTGACACAGTACAGAGAGGACAGCCTTTCAGGATAGAGGACCAGGAGGACCAGAAAGAGCATACGGAGAAGACAAGCACACTGGCTGCTGTGCAGAGACATGGGCCACTTGGCCAGTCTTGCTGTTTTACAAGAGAATGTGGAAATCTGGACTTTTTTGCACAATCTTTGCATTTGTAAATGTTGATGACTAATTGAAATTATTTTTCAAACACTGTGTGGGCCAGGCAATGCATGTCTGGGAGTGCTGGTTTGAAGTCTCCAAGTCAACATCACAGCTAGAGTTCTGAGCACCCAATTCTATGAGCACAGACCTGCCAAAAAGGGCCAGGTATGTGAGGGGATGTGGTAATGATGACACAGAGGTCTTCTTTTTGTTAGAAGAAGGTGTAATAGTGCCAATCGGCACAAAACAAGTGGAAACATGCGATTCTGATTCTGTCGAAGGCTCAATGAAACTCCAAACTCCCAAACTCATTTATTTGTGTCCATGACACCACTTGACACATTTGGGAAACAAAACGACTAGGATCCTACCCTCAAGACTGTCCTACCCTCAAGTCTCATGGGGTTGTAGTAAGAAAACTAACCACTCAGAAAACATTCGTGAGAACTGGGACAGACATGAAAAGAGAAGACGGAGCAGAGTGCTGGCTCTGACTCGCGTCAGGCTGCAACAAAGAAAGTGTCCAGGTTAATGGAAGTCACATTCGGGCAGACCTGGAGGAAAGGTGGGAACTGAACCCAGAGGCAGGAAAGAACAGAATCCGTTTGAATGAAATAGAGGAATTTAGGGTGGTGAGTGCCCTGAATACTGGTGTGGAAGGAGCAGGGATTGTATTGGATCCAAGGCCACAGGGGAACAAATGAACCTGATTCTGATTTAATGGCACAGACAGGCCACAGAAGGGTTTTAAACAAAAGAATAGGATGGTGAGTTTCGCATGTTAGCAGTGAAAAAGGCAGTGCTCCTAGCTTACAGCCACGCCACCCTGAACATGCCCAATCTCGTCAGATCTCAGAAGCTAAGCAGGGTCGGGCCTGGTTAGTACTTGGATTGGAGACCACCTAGGAAGACCAGGTGCAATAGGAGTTGAAAAAAGAAAAAAGAAAAAGTCAGCATTCCTTGTGGAGATGACCTGATGTTGCCACTCCAGGTGTGGCTCCTGCACTTTGGACTGGTTCCCTCCACAAGGGTGCCTCTCCCTCGATTCTCCACTACCCACCAACTCCTGCCAGGTAAAAGTCAGCTGTCCACAATGAGGCATCACCTCACACTTGTTGGAATGGCTACCATCAAAAAATCAACAAATAACTAGTGCTGGGGAGGATGTGGAGAGAAAGGGGAACCCTCATGAATGGCTGGTGGAAATGTAAACTGGTGCAGCCGCTATGAAAAACAGTATGGAAATTCCTCAAAAAATTAAAGACAGAACCACCATATGACCCAGTAATTCCACTTCTGGGTATTGATCCAAATAAAACAAAAAAAAACTAATTTGAAAAGATATATGCATCCCTATGTTTGCTGCAGCATTATGTACAAGAGCCAAGATATGGAAGTAACCTATGTGTTCATTGATAAGATGACTGGGTAAACAAGATGTGGTATAATGAAATAACACTCAGCAATTAAAAAAAAAAGAATGAAATCTTAGCATTTGTGACAACATAGACCTAGAGGGTATTATGCTAAGTGAAATAAATCAGACAAAGACAAATAACACATAATTTCACTTACATGTGGAATATAAAAAACAGAACAAAACAGAAACAGACCCATAGGTGCAGAGAATAAACTGATGGTTGCCAAAGGGGAGGAGGGTGAGAGAATGAGTGAAATAAATAAATTTATTTATTTTTAAATGTGCACAAAGCCTAAAAAATATTTTGATGATTTAAATTCTGTAGAAATCTCATTTTAAGTGCTTTTAAGCAATATTCAGCATCAGTAATTTGCAATATAATATAAAATCAGTTTTGTGTTTGAATCTTTTAAAATGATTCACGAATTTGGTTTAGTACAATCTTATCCAAATTTGGAAGTGGTCTTGAACGTTTTATAGAAAATACTAGTTATGATAGGTAGCTGCCAAAGACATTAAAATATTTTTAATTAATTAAATTTATTTAATTAAATTTAATTAATTAGTTTTAATTAATTAATTTTAATTTGTACTTTTAAATTAATTAAAAATTATTTTAAAAGTACAAAATAAAAATAAGGTGAAGGTGTTCATAGATCACACTTAAAGTAATACTGATTTAGGCACTATTAATACCACACCAAAAAATGTTAGTTGACACTTCATAGTTGAATGGTAATTGAATGAACTAAGAATGAATGAACAAATGAACAAAGACTGACCCACTTTCTGTACCAAGCAGGAAACAACCCCCTCAGAATTCCCAAAACACCATTTCCCCCTCCCTATGGCCCTGACAGCATCGGTCTTATCTCCTTTATTGGACCATAAATTTCCCAGGCACAAATGCCAGGCCTGACACATCTAGATGTTCCCCCACATGGAGGAAATTGACTTTCAATAAATTTCTCCTCTGTGCCAGGGAATTTACATGCCTTGAGTCACTGAGTTCCCACAACACAGTGAGGTAGGTGTCACCAGTATGACTCTCTGGTGGAAGAAGCAAGTTCATATGCACAAAGTGACCTGCCCAAGGCCAAGGCCGTGAGAGAAGCAGAGATGTCAGCCCACAACATGGAAGTCTGTGCCCTTGGAGGGTGTGCGCATATTCCGTAGGCCTGATTTTACCCCAGAAGACAGCTTTGCAGTTTGCTTTTTTAGAGTGTGAACAATACGCCTTCATGGAAGTATTAACCAAACAGTGAGGAGCACAGACGAGGCAGCAGCTAGAAGGCCGGGAGCACTTTTGGGGAGGTCACTGTAGTTGGTGATGGGGAGGCTGTCCTTACCAGGAGGGATGGGCTGTGTTTGGGGTAAACAAGGGAGATCTGGGTGGGGCTTCGGTTGGCTTGGCAGTTGGGTTACTGGTTAGTCCTAACATGCCAGGCACTGTGCTAGGTGCTGGACTGCAGCAGTGAACAAGACAGAGTCCCTTCCTGCAGGGAGGTGATATGTGGGATAGGGTATCCAAGAAACATAGCAAGTAGGTAAATGGCAGAATATGTGCAAAAATAGCGGAGAAGAGAGAGGAGCACTGGGAATACTGGGAGGAGAGGAGGGCTTTCTGAAGAGGAGGCACTTAATCTTCTTCCATCAAGGGGGGAAGAGGAGGAGCAAATGCAGACCTAGGGGAGGGGCTATATCACTAACAGGCCACATAAACATCTTTCCCTTCAAGCTCACAGGCTCCACCCTCCATCCCCAATTCAATTCAGATCACTGCTTGGTGGTTTCAGAAACAGTTTTATCATGCCTTTATTCCAGTCATATTAGGTAATCTTTATTTCCTCACATTGTTCAACTTTTCTAGGAAACCCAGACCTAAAGGTTGAGCATGGGAAGGAGGAGAGATAGATACCGGAGGCCGCAGTGGGTATAGATCAGGAAATCAAAAGCCTGGGAAGTTCATATCCTCCCAGGTGGTCAGAACCCTGGGGGTCAGAGCCCCTCTAGCACCCCACTGTCCCTGCTGAAACAAGGGACTGCATCTGTGCTTGCTGAGGATTCTGTCAGGGGAGTCTGAGGGAATCTGTCTCCCTCAAAACTGTGAGAGGACAACTTGGGGCTATAAGAAGCCATGTTCTGGACTCTGTGGAGAAAGCTGGTCTGTAAGAAAAGACTGAGAGAGGCAGATATGAAAAAAGAGATTTAAAAAAATGATTTAAAACCCTGTGTGGATTTGAGCTTCTGGTTCTGTGTCCCTGAGGTACAACCCCACTCCTATCTTTGAATTCCCTTACAACAAATTTCTCTTTTTCCTTAAACTACTTCAAGTTGGCTCCTGCTGTGTGGACCCAAAAGAACTTTAAAAGATACACCTGCCTTGACAGAGTACATCTTGCATTTCTCCTTCCTGAGAAAGCATTTTGTCAAGACTAAGTTTAGCTGCAAGTAACGGAAAAAACCCAAAACCAAATGGCCTAAACAAGAAAGAAGTTTAATTTGTTTTTACATAATATGAAAGGAAGTGGCTTCCTTTCATATTATTGCTCTCTAGTGCGTATTTTGTGATCCAATATTCCTGCTGAAGCTCCAGCCATCATACCCAAATTCCAGTTAGTAGTGAAAAGGAAGGAGTTAGAAAAACTCTTTAAGGCCAATTCTTGGAAGTCTCATACAATGCTGCTACTTGTATCTACTGGCCAAAATGCAGTTCAGTACCCACACTTAGCTCAGGGGGACAAAGACAACATAATTTTTGTTGGGCTCCAATGTGTTCTTTTAAAAATCAAGGTTTGTATTACCAAGGTAAAAAGAGGGATTTCTTCCAAAATATTCCTTCTGCAGAGATGGAGAGCAGCCTGAACCTTTAGACCCTGAGGTTCACTAAGCTGAGAAGTTTCCTGACAGACCTTTGGAGAACTAACTTCACTAAAAAGAAACTATCAACAATGGGCCAGTGGATATAGCTCACCTGGGGCAGGTGGTGGCCTAGGGAGCAGGCACAAGGCCAAGGAGCTGTCAATCTCCTGTTAGAGCCCAGCTTTGTTCTTTCTTAACAGAGGAAATCCCTCAGTTCCATCCAGGGCAAGGTCTAATCTGTTATTCTCATGTGACAGCCACAGTGAGTGCTTACCTATGATCCCCTGGAGCTGTGAATGGGGTGGATCCCTGATCTACTACAACCCCCAGAGACAGAAGGCCCAGCCCCACTACCCCTATCTGGACAAGTACCCATCCTACCATAGTCCTCAGGAAAAACACCCATCTCCACCACCAGGAGGCACCATTCATATAGAGCACATCCCACAGTCATGCAAGGCAGTGGCATGCTGGTTCACATACATTCTCATAGGTTGAGAAGATGGGGTATAAGAAGTAGATCGAATGAGTGTATCTCCCTGTATCAGCTTCCAGAGAAGAGTGTGTCAAGGTAGAGCAGGATGGGGTGGAATACAGCTTACCCTAGAACAATGTGAGGGTTAGGGGCATGAACCCCCACATAGCCAAAAATCCATGTATAATTTCTGACTCCACAAAAACTTAACTACTAATAGCCAAGTGCTGAACAGAAGCCTTACCTATAACATAAACAGTCGATTAACACATATTTTGTATATGTATTATATACTGTATTCTTACAATAGAGTAAGCTAGAGTAAGAAAATGTTATTAAGAAAATTAAAAAGGAGAGAAATAGTTATAGTAATGTAGGTATTTAATTTTTAAAAACCATATGTAATGTAGGGATTTAATTTTTAAAAACCCATGTTGTTCAAGGGTCATCTGTAATAACCAACTGATACTGTTACAGTCCAAATGACAGGGTCATAGCCAAGCCACATGAAGAGTTCATTGGCAAGTAGAGGATGGACTAGAGATGGAGGGATAGGGAGAGCAGGTGGAGACCCCTCTGAGCCTCTAAAAGAGCAGAGGGTACCTGGTTCCAGGGGGTACATCCTAAACTATCAGAACTAATTAGTCCCTTGGCCACACTTGTTAAGACTTTTTTAGGCAAGGCAATCCTTGGTTGACCTTACAGATTGCAAGGACCTTGCCAGTTTACAATCCTGGTCTTCCTAGGTGGACTCCCATCCAAGTACTAACGAGGCCCAACCCTGCTTAGATCAGATGGGATTGGGCTTGACTTTGTTAGACTTTTGACTGACTGTCTAGGGTAGAGGATTTGGGGACTGGGAGCAGAAGCCACTGGGTACCCTTTGGACACTTGGAGAAAAGAGGGAAAGGTGTTCCAGACAAATGGAAAAGCAGGGGAAAGGCATGGCTAAAGCCCTCTCATTGATAATCCCTATCTATCAGGCAGGCACAGGTGGGAGAATTATCTTCTTAAAGAAACAGACTTGCTCCCATGATTCATCCCTGCCTTGCCCACACTCAGTAGTTGATATAATCAGGGTTGTGTTTATTTTCACGAGACAGTGCTGCTTCAGACTGTAAGGACACCCACTTTCCAAGGACTGGTGCACGGCTCCGGCAGGCCTAAGCGTACACGTAAGGGACTGATTCTAAACTTTTGGGCGGAAAGTCTGATAAACTACAGTGAAAATTCATATAGTAATAGGTAGCATTTCAGTTCAATGTGTTGCATGTGCCAAGCACCTATGCTTACATATCACCTCGTTGAGTCCGCCCAGCAACCCTGTGAAGAAGTGCAACAAATTACTCCAAACATTCGTGACAAAAAACAGTTATTGTGGCACATGGTTTCTGCGTGTCAGGAATTCGAAAGCAGCTCACCTGGGTAGTTGTGGCTCAGAGCCTCTCGTGAGGTTTCATTTAGTCAAGATGAGGGCCGAAACTGCAGCTAGCTGAAGGATTGTCTGGGGCTAGAAGCCCCATTTTCAAGGTGACTCATTCCCATGGCTGCTGACATGAAGCCCAGTTTCCCACTAGGTGGACCTATCCACAGAGCTGCTCTTAAATGTGAGGGATCCGGAGAGCGAAGCCTGAGGCTGGAACTGTGGGGGAAATGGAAGGTTATGAGCTGGGCTTGGAGAGCCTGGGTGCCCGTCTCAGATGTGGCAGATGGGGGAGACCAGTGGAGGCTGTTGGGGAGCCCCGCCGTGGCATCTGCTCCTCCTTGTCTTCCTTGCTGAAGAGCCTCAGGGTTGCCTCCCGAGCACCTTCCTCCTTGCTGGTGGATGCAAGACTGGAATACTCTCAGAAAGACACATCCTAAATGGCCAAAGGCTGAGCCAATCATGATGCTCCCAGGTCCAGGAATGATCATGTGACCCATGTCTGGCCAATGCCAAGAAAGAGGAAGTCTGCTGGGGCTGATGGGAAAGATTTTATTGGATTTTGAAGAAAATTAGGAACAGCCTTTCCCCTTTTCTGTCTTGGGCAGGTGTCATGTGGCCCGCGTGGTGGCCGTCCCGGACTGTGAAGGGTATCAGACTCGGAATTCAAGCTGCTGAGGGCGGAGAAGTGGGGTGCAGAACCTGGGACGTCGATGTGACCACCGAGTCACTGTGTTAACCAGGAACTGCCCTCTCATTGGGATCCCTGGTACATAGGAAAATCCATGTCGGAGTTTTAAACTGTTTTGAGTTGGGTTATCCATGTTTTGCAGCCCAGAGCATCCAAACTGATATTTTTGGATGCAGGTTTTAAAATCTGAGCAGAGCCCAGGCTCAATTAAGCATTGGATGGGGTAAGGAGCAAGGAGGGACACAGGTGGCAAGGAGGAATGCCCACTAAATGGTTTTTAAATGTGAGATGGACGTTAAGGGGAATAAGGGGGCCCCTGGAGTAAAATTGGAAAAGGGGAGTTGTCACCAATGTTGACTTCTTAACTTTGCAAGAAGACACTTTTTTGAATGTCGCTCTATGAAAGGTGAGGCAACTCTGCAGATGTAGATATTTTCCAAGATTTTGAATAGCCAAATGTCACCATGAACCTCTAAATGAGATGCAATTTCAAGTGAGGCTATTTAAAGGTATTTAAATAAAGATATTGAAAAGTTATTAAATTCAAAAGACTGGCCAGGGTTCACAGCCATCCTGGAACAACTCAAAACAATTTTTTACTTTTCTCTGCTATTTTCTTTGTCTTGGTGAATGAAAAATTGTCATGTTCATTTGTTAATAATACTATCCTCATTTCTTTTGCAAAAGTTTTGACCATATTGAAGCTGCTGCTTTGTTCAACTCTTAGCACACACACAAAAAAAGTGATTTCAAGACACTGCCTTGAAACTTTAGGCTATTCTAACTTCCAGTAACAAAAATCTCAACTGTGCAAGAAAAATAAAATGTTCCTGCTTCTCCTGCAGCTTCAGAGAAGTAGAGACTCTGCCTTGTGAAACTAGCCTTATAAATGTATTTCTAACAAAGGAGTCTTATTAGATACCCAGACATCAAAGATTGATGTTGCTGCCTCCTGTGAGAGCTACCTTTAACCTCCTGTATTTGTTTTTTAGGGGTCCCGTGCCAAAATACTAGAGAACTGATAGCTTAATAAAATAAAATTTATTTTCTCGTAGTTCTAGAGTCTGGAAGCCCAAGATCAAGGTGCTGGCAGAAGTGGTTTCTCCTGAGGCCTTTCTCTTTGGCTTGTAGATAAGTGATATCTCTGTGTCATCACACGACTTTCTCTCTCTGTGCCAGCATCTTTTTATTATAAGGAAACTAGTCCTGTTGGATCGGGTCCCAGCCTTATGACCTCATTTAACCATAATTACCTCTTTTAAAGATTTTCTTTCCAAACACAGTTGCACTGAGAGCCAGAGTTTCAACTTATAAAGTTGTGTAGATGTACACAGTTCAGTCCCCAACCTGAACTTGTTTTAACTAATAATACAACCTGGCATTACCATCTATACTGACACCCTTTTTCCTGAAAAGCACAAAGTATTCTGAGTTTTCATTGGCATTTTTCTCTTCTCCCATCCTCATGGAGCTAAAAAGAACATCCATGACTCTGCTGGATTTTTTTATTTGAGTGAATGATATTTTTTCTCATATAATTAATGTTTTCCCTACCATTGATATATGAGCTATGGCTGAAAACAGCAAGGTAAAAAAAATTGCTCTCACTTGGGAAGTGCTATTGCTCTTGTGTTTTTTTATATTCTTGAACCCTAGATTAAAGAGAAGTGAAGAAGTGTAGTTTTAGCTTACTTTCAGCTAATATTTAGCCTGATTTGATCTAGGATTGGGCTAGTTCAAATTCAGAGAGGCTGAAGGGAACAGCCCATCCTAGGGAAAGACCAGCCTACATTTCACTTCCACTTTCCAAATCTCATGCGAGTACATCAGATTTGCCAAACCCTAGCTTCAAGGGAGGTGAGGAAGTATAGATGCAATGTCTCATACTCTGCATTACAGGAAACACACTAAAAGGAGGAAGACTTGGATGACGAGCAAACGAATCCACATTCTAAAACCCCTGGGACATTTTCTCGTCAGCATCCTACATCCCAGGGGAAATCCACATGTGGTCTTTCCCCTGAGTCAGTAGGGCCTGCTTTTGAGAAGGTTCAGATAACCTCTGGTTTATCTGTACCTCCTTTTCTCCCAGCAACTGTGTAGAGATTTAAGATCTCAGTGAAAACCTTTCATCCTGGCCTGAAGGTAAAACCAGTTATAGAAAGTTGCAGGAGTAAGGGAGAGAGAGGATGACATGTTGGCTTTTTATCTGAACAATAAGCAATAACAGGGAACATGGCTGAGCTGTGTGGCCCAATGCGTTTACCATCACCACACTTTTTCCTGCTTCCTCTAAACTAAACAGCTGAATTGAGGATATAAATTTGTCTGTGTGTGATAGATTCAAAATAACAAAAGCTTAAATTACATAGAAATGTATATTTCTCTGCTATAACCGTCCAAGCTACTGTGCAGCTCTGCTTTGTGAAGGTGTCAAGAACCTGGGCTCTTCCATCCTATTCTTGGCCACCTATATAGCATTGCACTTGTCCCCATGGTCCAAGATACCACCCTAACATCCCAAGTCTAGTCTAAAGAAAGAGAAAACAAGAAAAGGAAGCCCTCTTCTTTAGGCATGACCCAAAACCACCCTTCTGCTCACATCCCATTGGCCAGAAACTAGCCACATGGCTGCACTTGCTACAAGGGAAGCTGGGAAAGGTAGTCTTTATTTCACACAACTATGTACCTAGCTAAAGCTTTTTTAACCATGAGAGAGGGGAGGCTAACATCAGGGTTGGGGAAACCACTGGTTTTCTTCCATATAAACTTACCACCAGTAGCCTCTTTATATAGAGCCGGAAGGGGCAAACCAAACATACTGTTTCTGGAGACAGGCAGAACCAAGAACAGCCACAAAAGCTTAGTTTCCTCTCCCAGACTCGTTAATCTCATAACAGGGAGATGGGGACAAAAGCCAGAAGCCTTACTTCAACTCCAGATTTCTAACTGGGGCATTATTGGCATTTTAGTTGAGACGAATTTCTGTTTTATAGGACAGTGCACCTATTGCAGGATGCTTAGCCCAATAAATGTCAGTACTGTTCCGTCCTCAGGCATGTGACAACCAAATGTAGGCAGATACTGGAAAACCCCCTAGAAGGGGCTCGTGGTCCCTTGGATGGATGACAGGGACGTCTTTCCATAGAAAAGTGAAACACATGGGGTAAATCTTCCCACATCCAAACTTAGACCCTAGGGATACAGGGAGTCCTTTTGGCCTTCAAGCTGCTTTTCACAATTTAGTTTTGTCTAGAGCCACCCAACACTGGCTATTTGTCCTGTTACCTCTGTTAATGATGCTTTATAGGTCCCTCTAACATACCATCACCTTACACTCGCGCATGCACACACACACACACACACACACACACACACACACACACATGAATGACTCAGCAAGGACTCAAGGAGTCAAGAAAACAGGACTGACCTTGCACCTCAGAAAACTCAGTGTCTGAGAATGAGAGGAAGGAAGTGAGGCTGGCTTTGGGTGGATTGACTTACATGGATGTGACCTTGAACAATTTATTTAACCTTATTCATGTATCTCTGCTTCCTCGTGTGAAAAAATGGAAACAATAATATCTACCACCTAGGGATTAGGAGGTTCAAGTGCCTTTAAAGGATTGTTGTATGTAATGATTAAGAGCACAGACTCAGTGTGTGTGTGTGTGTGTGTGGCTTTGTGTGTGTGTGTCTGTATACACACATGCATGTGCATGTGCATGTACATGTGCATGTGCATGTGCATGTGCCTGGGTTTGCCCAGTCAAACTCCAGCTGTTTGACCTCAAATAAGTCATTTATCCTCTCTGTGCCTCAGTGTCCTCTGTAATAAGAGAATAGCAGCAGATCCTAGTGGGACTCATGTTCGTTTGTTTTTTAACTAAACTCTAGAATTTATTCAAATTTCACCAATTTTTCCATTTATGCCTTTCTTCTGCTCCAGGATCCAATTCAGGATACTATATTACATCTGGTCTTCACATCTCCTGAGTCTCTTTTGGGATGGTTTCTCAGTCTTACTTTGGTTTTCACACCTGTGACAGTTTTGAGGAATACAGGTATTTTGTAACTAGACCCTCAATTTGGGTTTGTCTGAGTTTTTCTCATACTTAGATTGGGCTTCCGCATTTTGGGGAAAATGCTGTAGAGGTGAAGTGCCCTTCTAGTCACATCATATCAGGGGCTACATCATATCCGCATGACATCACTAGGGATGTTAAACTTGTTCAGTTGGGTAAGCCATCTAACCCTAATGAAAGAGAAGGGACTTATTAGAGATCTACCACTTGCATTTTTCCTTCCTATAAGTAGTCAGTCCCTTCCCCAAGTCATCTATGAACTTGATGTTGATTTGTTATGGTTTCTGCACGTATAACTTAGCTATTTCTTAGAGTATAAGTATGAAATATCAGTTAAACTGTCCTTAGCCCTGAAAATTCATAATCTCATTGAATCTCAGGCACTCCTGGGAAATGGTTACTGTCAGCCCTTCCTTGATAAGTGGAGAAACTGAGGCTCAGCACCCAGAAATAATAAGTGGCAGAGTCAGGGTTATGCACCCAGGCCTAGCAACTTTAGAGTCTACAAATTAAACCACAATTCTACATCAGCTGGAGTAAAGGCTGCTAAGATGTCAGGTCTTCTTCTTAAGATGTCTTGGGATATTTACGGCCATGCCACCCTGAACATTCCTAATCTTGTCTGATCTTGGAAGCTAAGTAGGGTCAGGCCTGGTTAGTACTTGGATGGGAGACCACCTAGGAAGACCAGGTGCTGTAGGTGTTAAAAAAAAAATGTCTTCGGGACACTCCCTGATTTATTAGGTACCTATGGCTGTGTCAGAGTCAGAACCTAATCTCAGAATGAGGACTCCAGACCTGGAATCTGCCCTGTTGGTCAATTATTTAATAAACACTGCTCTGCACCCAGCCCATACTGGATGGTCCTGGGGACACAGTGGTGACCAAGACAGCCCCAGGCCTGCCCTCCTCTGGCTCACAGTCCAGAGGGGAAACACAACTGTCTCAGACAGTGAGGACCCAGAGTTGATGGGGCAGAAATGGGGTGGGGAGAGAGAGACCTGGAAGGCTCAGGTCCTGAAGCTGGAAATATGGTGGCCAAGAGAGGACCTATCAAAGTTGTCAAAATCAAAATAGGGTCTCAGAAGAGAATGACATCAGTTATGCAAATTGTATCCCTGTGCTCTTTGTTGCATAAAAGCATAAGAATGCAAATTTTTTCCATCAAGATAGGAAAGCAAAGCAGCTACTCAGGTATAAACTTTTATTCTTGTCACTTTGTGACAAGAGCTTCCCTCACCAGATCAAGTCAGTTTGAGTTCCTGCCCAAATATTGTGTTTTCTATTACCAAGGACACCTGAGGGTCAGAGAAGATCTCAGGAGAAGGGATGCTGGAGCACTTGAATCACAGCTAGAAAAAGATTGGGGACAGCATTCTACATAGGGGGAACAGCGTGGGCGAAGGTCTAGAGGCCAGTGCACTGCATGGAGTTCAGTTTGACTGACGTAGAAAGCGAGGGAAGAAGAGCATTGAGGTGTAGCAGGGGTGCTAGATGAAGGAATCAGCTCTGTGTCCTGAGAGCACTGGGGAGCCATGGAAGGTTTCTGAGGAGGGAAGTCAAAAAGTCACACCAGCTGTCATCTCAGAGATAAAAATCAATGAAAGTAGGAAGTGAGAGCCCCCCAGAAGACCTTATGGTGGGACAACTCCCAGCTGTCCACTTACAATCTGGATCTGAGACTCAAGCTTACTGTGTCTCAATGTCCCTGCCTATAAAACAGATTAGAATCAACCTCAGAGTTGTTGAAGGGTTCACAGAGGGAATGGTTGGGAGAGTTTGGCACAGTCCCTGGCATTCAGCCAGCACACTCGTATCCAATGCCACCTGCCCTGGGAGTCATTATCCCTAGCCACTACTCTCATTCACTTACCAAGAAGAAACCGGATGATTTAACATTTGTTCCATAAGTGGGTACTTCTGATCCTTAAAGCATAATCACTTATTACATTGCTTCTTTTGTCTTTAAAAGGCATATTTACAATACATCCAGTGCTTGTGGTTGTGAAGGCAAGAACAATAATAATGATGGAAACTATAATTATACTGTTGAGCAAGTATCTGGCAGTCATCCTGTTAGTACACTGTGCTAAGCACTGTACGAACATTAGATATGGGAATTTTTAATCTTAAAAGACTGCCAGAAAGCCCTACACATAGGGCTGTACCAGCCACGTGTGAGAGTTTCCTCTTCCCTCAGCTTCACCAACACAGCAAGTCACCAAACTTTCGGATCACCTGCCAGTCCGATAGGTAGGAACTATTATCTCAGTTTGTTTTACTTTCCATTTCTCTTTCTCTGAGTACACTGAACATTTTCCCTATGCCAAGAGACATTTAAATTTTCTTTTATAGGAACCGCCTACCTATATCCTTTGCATGTTTTTCCGTTAGGTTGCTGGTACTTTTCCTATTGATACTAGGAGGTCTATATATTAGTGATATGAGTTCTTTGCCTATGATATCAGTTGCAAATCATTTTTCTGATATGTCATTGTTCTTTTGACTTTGCAGATAGTGTTTTTTTTTAACCTTTGTCAAAGTTTCTTTTTAGGTTTATATCAATTTTTTCAGTCTTTTATGGCTAGAGCTTGTGTTCTTACCACAATAACTATCCTTCCAGTAGGAGGCAAAAGAGTGGGGTGTGTGAGCGCATATGGGCTAGAGCCAGACTCCAAGGTTTCAACTCCAAGCCTTAAGCAATATGGAAATTTAATGAGAGCAAGTGAGAGAAACTGGGGGCATAGGGCACACTGGACAGTATAGTTTGGTGGCTGAGAATTTCATCTGCCTAGGTGTGGATCACAGTTCTGCTGTTTACCACCTATGACATCCCCCAAAAATGTTGTAAATTCTCTGAATCTTTATTTCTTTATCTCTAAGAGGGGTAGGATAGTTGTATTGGTCAGGGTTAGGGCAAGAAGCAGATGGTCTATTTGAAATAATTAATAAGGAAGGTTTGATAAAAAGACTATTTACAGAGGGGTAGGCAGAGTATAGGTAGAGTGACATGGGACCATGCATCACCCAGGGGCAGGAAGCTGATACCTCCCCTGGACTAGAAGCTGTAAGAGGCAGAGTGGGCCTCTGAACCAAAGGATAGTGGTATATAGGGATGATCGCTCAATAAAAACTTCAGTAGGGGACACAGCCGACCCATTCCGGTGGTGTGGGGAGAGAGCTGTGGGACCAGTAACCTCAAGGTTACTCCCATTGGCAGAAGCCAACCAGAAGCAATTGGTAAGGGGACCTCATTGATCCAGCTCAGAGAAATCTGCCTGACAAGGAGCTGAGGAGAAAGGAGAGTGGACCTGAACCACATCTAGCCTAGTCAATGCTTTGTGGGGTTAATATAACAGATAAGTGAGAGAACACATGTTCAGAGCTTAGAACAGAGTCTGGCTGCTAGGAGGTACTTAATGAATGTTCCTTTTCATTTCTAAAGTATTTTTATCATGATCACCATAATCACCATCAACTCTCAAATGTACCACACTCATTCTTGCCAGCTCAGAAAGGGTTACTTGGGGCAGCATCTCACCTTTGGTCCCACTTGATTCCCTCTTCTCTCCTCTCCTCCTCTACCTCCTCCAGGCACCCTGCTCGCATCCTGCACCTGTTCTGCCTCCTTGAAGCTGCCCTCCTCTGCGTCTCTGGGATTCTTGACCGAGGGAGTCAGTGCTCACTTTCTTGAACCCAGCAGCCTTGATGGTATTCTCTCTACTTCTTGGTTCTGAAGACATAAGGCCCGGCCAGAAGCCATGATCTTCTCCCCTGAGGGCCTCCCAGGGCCTGGCCATACTGGGTGAGAGACACTGGGCACACACGGCAGCCTGGTCATCAGAAATGTGACAGCTCTGGACTCGGACAACTACATGGTGGTGCTGGAAACCATCGAAGGATGCAGAAGTGTGACAGAGCAGATACACGTCAAGCGTGAGTGGGGTTCCACAGCAGGAAGGACTGAATTGTTGGTTGGCAGGGCCCATCAGGACCCATTCAATGCCCATAATCAATTGCTCCCTAAAAACCACCCTAAAACTTAAACTAGCAACCATTTCTTTAGCTCATGATTCTGCTAAACAGTTCTCCTGGTCTCATTCATGAGTCTGTGGTCAGCCAGGGAGTGCCTGGGCACCGGTTGAGACACTTCATATGTCTGGCAGTGACATGGCTGGCAGCTGGGGCAACGCAGCCTCTCATCCTCCAGCAGGCTAACTTGGGCCTGTTCAGTCAGCAATGGAGGAGGCCCAGGCTCAGAACTGGCATGCCATCACTCCTGCCATGTTTTATCGGTCAAAGCAAGTCACGTGACTGGCCCAGCTTCAATGGGCTTCACTTCTTGAAGAGAGGAGTTGAACAATGCTATCCATTTATTGTCATCTGTCACACTTTCCAACAGATATTCATTAAATATTGGGGAAGTGTAGAGGTCTCTGTTGGCAGACTTCGAACTCACCTCTGTTTTTACGAGCTATTCAGCTTTGGACTTGAACTTTCATACCCAAACCAGAAAAACAAAGCCCTGAAATTAAGCAGAACCATACTCCAAAAAAGGTAGTTTAGAGACTGTATTAGTCTATAAGGGCTGCCATAACATAATACCATAGACCAGATGGCTTAAACAACATAAATTTATTTCTCATAGTTCCGGAGTCTGGAAGTCCAAGATCAAGGTGTCAGCACATTTGGTTTCATCTGAGGCCTCTCTCCTTGGCCTGAAGATGAACTTCTTCTCACTGTGTCCTCACATGGTCTTTCCTCTGTGTGCGTACTCCTGTTGTCTTTCTGTGTGTCCTAATCTTCTCTTTTAATAAGAACACTAGTCAGATTGGATTAGAGCTCACCCTAATGGCATTATTTTACCTTAGTTATCTCTTTCAAGGCCCTGTCACTATATATATAGTCATATTCTGAGGTACTGGGGGCTAGGGTTTCAACAAATAAATCTTGGGGGTACATAATTCAATTCATAACAGAGACCATATTACAGTAGCCCCCCTTATCCACAGGGGATATGTTCCAAGACCCTCAGTGAAAACTGCAAACCTTATATATAGTTTGCTTTTTCTTGTATACACATTTTCACTTAAAAAAATTACTTTACTATCTACAGCCATGCCACCCTGAACGTGCACCATCTCGTCTGATTTCAGAAGCTAGGTTAGTACTTGGATGGGAGACCATCTAGGAAGATCAGGTGCTGTAGGCATTAAAAAAAAAAACAGCAAAGCATCACTTTACTGCTTCTCTGTGGCATGTCTGAATTGCCAACATCACTACTTCCCAGAGAAGGGTGAATTTAGCAGGGAATGGCAGAGTTGGTTTCTCCTACCTTAGAATTCCCAGACTATTAGGGCAGATAGACATGAAATGAATAATTCTAAGGGCAGGGTCAGAGACAGCTTCCCTGAAGAAGTAACATTTAAAACACTATCTGAAGAGAAGGGAAGGTATACAATAAAGATGACGTGGAAAGGTTGTTCCAGCCAGTGAGAACACCATGGACAAGGGCTGGAGGGCTAAGAGATAGCTTGGTGAGTATGAGAAACTGAGAATAAAGCAGCATAGAGGGTGTGCGCCATGTGAGGCCATTGACTTTTAAGTGTGGCTAAGGGAGGCAGGTAGAGCTGGGAGTCAATAGATGTGCAGGGCCTCGTAGGCCTCAGGAAGAACCTTAGACTTCAATTCAACAAAACATTCATCGATGCTGATTGTTATGTGTGCATCAAATGCTTTTTTAGTGCCTTCTCTGTCCTGGCTGGCACTGGCATCACAGCCAGAGAGATGTGAGAACCTAAGAATATATCTGACCCACTAAGGGACCAGGTAGGGCTTCCGAGAGGAAAGGCTCTCTGAGCTGGGGCTTGTAGGCTGAGCAGGAGTTTGCCAGGCGAAGAGTGGGGAAACATGCTTCTGAAGACAGGCCAGCCAGAGTAAACAACAGGAAGCACAAGCGAATGGCTCGAATTTTCTGAGCATTCACTATGTACCAAACACAGGGAGATTTCACAACCTGAGAAAGCAAATGCTCTGAGCACCAACCCCATTGCACAGGTGGGGAAACTGAGGCTCAGAGAAACGACCTCAATAGCCTGTGGTAACACAGAAGCAGAGGGCCAAGTTCGGGTTCCCCATCACTCTATGATCCTTGAGGTTATATCCTTCCACACACACTGCCTCTCTAGCCCAGCAACGTCTCTATGATACAATGCAAAGTTGAGAGTGGGGCTTAGAACTCCACTTTTGTACTGAAAGATTTTTACCTCCACCAGAAAATTAAAGGGCTGCTGAGGTCCATCAGTCTGCATTTCTACAATTTGAAGGCTAATTCTTCTTCTAAAGGCCCACCTCCACACTTTTGCCTGTGCGAGTTCTCAGCCTGGAGCTTGTGTAGGCTTCAAAACCCCAAGAACCTGTGTTCAAACCGCTGCTCCACCACTTACCAGGACCTTGCGTCTGTGTGCTTCAGTGTCCTTGTCTGTAAAACGGGGGTCACAGTAGAACCTACCTCACAGGATAGTTATGAGGAGCAAATTGAGTTCGCCCATATCAAACGCCTAGCATGGTGCCTGTCACAGAGTAAGCGGATGTTAGCCATGAGTATTTCAAGGGACTTGATCTCTTTGAGCCTTTGTTTTTCCACCAAAACGGGGATAACAATAATAAGCTCCACCTCGAAGTAGTCCCGAGAACTAAATGAGTAAATCCAGTGCTTTTTGAGCTTTTTCAATCATGACCCAAGGTAAGAAATGCATTTTACATCATGACCTATTTTCATGTGCGTATATACACACATCAAAAGTAACTAAAAATAAGTGTCATAGAATAGCAATTATTTCTTTGAGTAATACATTCTGTCATTTTCTATATATTTCATTTCATGTTTTAAATACCGATTACAACCTACTAAATTATTTCCCTGAGCATGGGTCTTCCCTGCAGCATAATGAGCTATGAGTTAACATGTGTTTAGAACAGAGGCTCACAATAAGAGCCCTGTCTAGGTGGCTGTGACATTGTTTCTTGTTTCTACACCTGGTGAACTCTTTCCCCTCTTGCAAGGTGTAACTCAAGCACCACCTCCTCCAGGAAGCCTTCCTTGAGCTCTCTGGCTGAGCTAAAGTTATTTTAACTTATCATATTGCACTAAGATTGGAAACCAGCTCAGTGTGAAGGTTCCTAGCACTTGCCATCACATTCCTCAGGTTCAAATCCCGACTGTGCTCTCTCTGATCTTGAGATCTGGCCCTAAGAACACCCAGCCTTCAGAGTTTTTCAGCTGAAGAAAAACATGGGAAGAAGACCATGGTGAGGATTATGTACAGCCCCCTCTCTGTAAAGAGCACTCCCCTAGCAGGCAGTAGCTCAAGCCCCAACCTGTGGAGGCTCCCTTGATTCCTCTTTTTCTCTCCCATTCACACCCAGTCCATCAGCAAATCCTGAGGGCTCTGCCTTCAAAAATAATCCAGAAGCCAACCACTTCTCCTAGCTCCTCGGCCTGACCCTGGTCCAGCTGGAGTATTTATATGCCTCACCATGTCAGTCATTGAGCCACTCCTGGTGTGCCAGTTCCCCAGCACGCTGCCTGCTGCCTCCGTGGGCAAATGGGCTCTGGTAACTAGCAAAAGCCCTTAAGCACAGATACCCTGCTGGCAGTTGGAAGTGGTGCGGGTGAGGGCCTGGGGCGGGGACACCAACAGGTTTGCCACACTCAGTTTTGGGCACAGACCAGGCACTCCAAGCACATTTGTTGGTGAATGAATGAATGAATGAATGACTCTGTGGTGGGCCAAAGAAATGCTCAGCTTCTCTGAGTGGTCTCCATGCATATGGCCTTGCTCCCTGTTCACACAGCCAGCCGCAACCTGGTGTTGCTACTGACATTCCCAGAGACTATCCAGGGTGTCATCCAGAGTAACCTCAACTACTCTGTGGTCTTGAAGTGTCTGACTGCAGTCAGCCCTGACCCCGTGCTACACTGGATCCTCAACGGGCAGCCCTGTGGGACTGGGTCAATGCTGATCATCCGGAAATTGTCCTGGGAGCACCTGGGGACCTACGTGTGCATGGCCAAGAATAGCCAGGAAGAGCATTTCTCCAAGTCTGTGACTGTCTCACTGTCGCGTGAGTCCCTCTCCCCTGCCCCAGACCCTATACCCTCGTTGCTCGGTGGCCAGCTTTCCTGGTTCCATCAAGCCATCTTCTAGAGTGGTCTCCCTAAGACCCTTTATGACCAAGATGTCATCCCGATCTTCTCTCCACATGGCAGAATGGGCGTTATAAACCCATTTTACAGATGAAAGGCTGTAACTCAAAGAGATGAACTCTCATAAGGCTTAGCTCAGGGTCTGGAGCCTACTGCCTGTGTCCCAGCTCCAACCAGTTGCTGGCTGTGTGAACTTGGGAAGCCTTGGCACATGCCTGTGAAAAAATGCAGGTGATAACATCACAAGTAGTTCTGAGTTTGGGTTTGCAATTCGAATTCTGGCTCCATTACTTCCTGGCTGTGTAACTTTGGACCAGTACCTTGTCTACTTTGTGCCTCAGTTTCCTCATCTGTAAAACTGGGAAAATAATAGTGCCACCCAAAGTGTAGTTATTGGAGAGATAAGCAGATGAACAACTTAAAGTAAGAGTGCCTTGCATTGCTGAACATTAGAGAGTAAACAAGAGCTAGTCAGCATCATTGCTACAATTAGCATCATCAATATTATTAATTTTGTGATGGTTACCGTGGGCAGTAGCATGCATGGAGCTCTGGGCAGCAATAACAAGAACAGGCAGTTGTAAGAATAAGAAAAGTATTTTGGGAGCTGGTGGAAGCTAATTTCAATTTCTGCCTTTGCGCCTTCCTGGACAGGTGACTTAGGACAAGTAACTTCCCTTCTCTTATATAATGGAGGTGATTGCGTATACCTCTGCAGGATTGTTAAAAGGAACTGAAATAGTGTATGTATGAGGCTGGTAGCATACCCATTAACAGCAGATACTTCAAATAAGAGGAATTGTATCATTAACATAATTTTTTTTGTCATGGAGGGCAAGTGGCTTAGAGTGGGCTAGAAGGGCCAGTAGAGAAGTGGGAGAGGTCATTGGACAGCAGAGAAAATATCTAAAGCATGGAAAGGACAGAGTGATGGAAAGCCTGGCTTGGCCAGGTCCCAGAGAGCTGACTCCTCTCCCTGGTCAGGGCCCAGTGACAGCTTCAGGATTTGGTTTTGGGATAATTCACTGGGAGAAAAATATGTTTAATCTTGTAGCACCTGGTTACCCTGATATGTTCATTAAGAATGATGATACTTCCAAGAGCCCCTTCACTCATTCATCAGCTATTCAGGAAATGTTTATTGAGCATCTACTATGTGACTGGCCCATGCCAGGCAGTGCTAAGGACACTCTGATGAGGAAGACAGCCCCAGCCAGACTCCCAGTCCAATGGAGGACAGACCTGGACAGAAACAGTAATGACTGGGGTTGGGGAGCCCAGTAAGCTGTGGGACCCAAGGAGGCACCTGACCCAGCAAGGCAGTCAAGAACGGCTTCCTAGAGGAGAGGACATCTGAGCTAGTTCTAGGATGCATATGAAATATCTAGGCCGAAGGGGAGAAAATGGCATAACAGGCATTCCAGATGCACAGAGAAAGTCCTCGAAGTAGGAGAGAGAGGGGTGAGCTTAGAACAGTGAATAGAGTTCCATGTGGCTGGGTTACAAAGGTGGAGTGAGGAGAGATGAGGCTGGCCAGGTGGCAGGACTTTATGAGCCAAAGTGAGGGAGCCACAGCAAGGTAGGAACAGGGTCAAGTGTGAGCTCTAGAGAGAACCCTCTGACTTCCATGTGGAGGGGAATGGGTAGGAGAGAAACTGAGGCAGGAGGACAGGAACAGGGCCCGGGTACAGATCCAGAGGTTGGGGATGGACAGAAGAGGCATTTGGGATGTGGAATGATGGGAGAGGAGGGTGTACAGGGCGGTGGCTCCTCCAGTCTCACTCCTCGGTCCACAGAAGGCAATGTGGATTCCAAAGACACTGAGCCCATCGAGCCAGACCCCATTTTCTCCCTATCAGGAAGATCTGCCATCGCCCTCGTCATGGCTGGGGATCCTGACAGTGATCACAGGCATGGGCTTCACCATCATCCAGAGCCAAAGGTATCTTGTGCCCTTCACCCCCGTCCACTGACAGACATCCACTCAGTGCCCATGAGGTGCTGAGCTCTCTCTGCACCAAAAGAGAAGCCAAACCAATAGCCTTATTCCAAGGAGCTTCAGGCTCATTCAGAGAAGGTGGCTTTGACCCCTGATCTGCCCATCCATCTACCTTGTCAGTTTGTACAGTGACCCCAGGGGAACAAAGAGAGAGGAGTGAGTTCTGAAGCTGGTCTGCCTGTGTGCAAATCCCAGCTCCATTATGGGCAAGTTACTTCCCCTCTCTGCACCTCCGTTTGCCCATCTGCCAAATGGGGATGATAATAACAGCGCCCGCCTCACAGGGCTGTTGTGAGGATTGAACGAGCAATTATTTCTAAAACATTTAAAGCACTGCCTGAGATATGCTAAATGCTGTATTCATTCCTTCTATATATATCTGTCGAGTACTCGCTGTGTGCCAGGCACTTGGGATACCTTGGGCATTAACAGTGGGAAGTCCCTGCCCTCATGAACTTGTGTTCCAGTCACAAAAACAAAAAATTACACAATGACCAAGTGAAATATAAATAGTATTTGGGTGATCAATGAGTACTAAGGAGGGGAGGAAGGCTGGGAGGGGGACAGTGGGTGTGGGGATGCGCCACAATTTAACTAAATCAGCAAAGGCCTCCCTGAAAAAGTGACACTTTGGCAAAAGTGACATATTGAGCAAAGGAAAGAAGGGAGGGAGCCAGTGGGTGTGTGGGGAAGGGCACATCCAGCAGGGGGAACAGCAAGTGCAAAGGCCCTGAGGTGGGACTTGCCTGGCGTGTTCAGAGAATAACAAGGATGCCAGTGTGGCTGGAGTGGTGTGAGGAATGGGAAAAAGAGTGACGTGAGATCAGAGAAGAAAGGGGATGAGTGACAGACAGTGTAAGGTCTGATGGGTCGAGTAAGAACTTGATTATTGTTCTGAGTACGATGGTGGCCATGTGCGTTTAGACCAGAGGAAGAACAGGATCTGACTTATAGCTGACTTATATCTTAATCCTAGATGTGCTAACTATTATTATAATACTCTAATAATATAATCTCATATTATTATAATATAATAATACTTTATCTTGTCACGTATCAAGTGTTTATTCTGTGCCTGCTAAACATTATTCTATTTAATCTTCACAAGAGCTCAACAAGGTAGTGAGGTGGGATTGGGATGAAGGTCTTATTTTTGTCAAGGAGAAAACTAAGGTTCAGAGAGAAGTGAATGGCCCCAGAGCCCACAGCTGGGGAGGAGAAATTTGAACCCAGAACCCTGCCTCACTCCTAGTTCCAGCCTTTAGCCTACACTGCCTCTTTTCAGCTGTTCATGGTATGAGCCTTTGAAGCTTAAAAACTGTGGAAGGGAAATCTGCAAATCGAAATGGTTTGGAAAGGCTTGGGCAGCCAGCTGAGAGGAACAGAGCCAGGTCTCTAGTCGGCAAGTCCTGTGTAGAACCTTCCAGAGGGAGGGGAGAGCCAAGCTGCTGTCTAGATCACCGCATTGCCTTCATTACTGTGGCATTTCCCGGGCCCTCTGTAAGTCCCGGGAGCCTTCAAGTCACGACAACTCTCTAGGATGGGTCCTGATCATGTCCTCATTTTCTAAACAAGTAGATCCAAAGTTCAGAGAAACTCATCAACTTGCCCAGGGACACACAGCTGACAAATGGCTGAACCTGAATCAAAACCAGATCTAATCTCGAAACGTGTTCTTAGAGGGGAAGGGTAAGAACTCAGGCTAGTGTGAAATCCTTGCCAGAACCCCTCCACCCAGTACCTGCCTCCACGAGGGCCCAGGAGGGGTCACTTCCTGTCCTCCCCACCATCTCAGCCAGGACCCATTTAGTGCAGACAGTGAAAAAATGCTGATGTCCACCAGAAGGATCCAGCCTCGTCAAATCAGCTGCGACCTTGGAGATGAGGTCATGGGGACAAGAGTGGCTGTCGTGAACCTCCTAGCGGGAGCCCCACACATGTCTGCCACACCCACCAAGGGCCAAGAGAGATCCCTGTTGTTTCCAGTTAAGGCCATAGACTCTGAAATGAGGCTACTTAGGTTCATTCCCACTCTGCCATGCACTGGCTTATGGGACTTTCGGTGAGTCTTTTAACCACTCTATGCCCCATCTGTAAAACAGGGACCATGGTAATACTGGCCTCAAAGGGTAGGTGTGCAGATTACAGCTGGTGAGAGAAAAGCACTGTAAATAGCACCTGGCACGTGGTGAGCCTTCGATAGATGTCAGCCACATGTATTATTCTATCGTTATGATTATTAATTTCTCTGTCTTCCATCGTAGGACGGACAGGCAAAGAATAAGAATATGCAGCTGAAGTGTAGGCACCTGTCTGTCAGTCTAAGAGGTGAGGCCATTAAGGGCAGAAAGAGAACCCTGAGGCCAGGGACATGATGAAGTCCTCCTGTTTTCTTGACCATTTGTCTGTGGGATGTTCCCATCTTGTTGAGAGCCCCCGGGACTGCTTTTTTTCCCCCTCTTGCTGGCTGCCAACACCCTATCTGCCCATCTCACCCAACTCCTGGAAGCCACCTAAACAAGCAGTGTATAGTTCATTAAATGTGTGGGCTATAAGCAAAAGAAATTCATTGAAGTAGCTCAATAATAAACAAAAAGGAAAATTGTAATGTAAGGATCCAGGAAGATTTGTGTAAATCCAAGGGTGTATCAGTTAGTGGTTGCTGTGTAAAAACAACCCCACAAAAAAAAACTTTATGGGTGGAAACAACAGCCATTTATTTAGCTTCCAATTTTGTGGGTTCTCAACTTGGGCTGGGCTCAGTTGGGCCATTCTGGTCTCTGCTGGGCTCACTCGTGCATCATGGCCAGTTAGCAGGTTGCCTAGGGACTGTCTGGACTAAGACAGCTTCAGCTGAGACGGCTGGCCTCTCCTCATCTCTCATTTTCCAGGATGTAGACCCAAGTTTGTTCACATGACAGAGGCAGGATTCCAAAAGTGAGAGCAGAAGGGACAATGCCTCTTAGGGCCCAGGTTAAGAATTGATACATCATAACTTCTGCCACATTTTATTGGCCAAAGCAAGTCACATGGCCAGCCCAGATTCAAGGGGTAGGGAAACTGATTACACCTCTTGATGAGAACAGAATAATCCATGGCCATTTTTGCAGCCTACCACCAGTAGCAGGAGTCCTGGGGCCGGGGCAGTTTCTCACTGTCTTTCTCAGCCTCCCATCCCTCACCCTTGTCATCTTCTCCTCCAGGAACATAGAATCACAGTTCCCTCTGTGTGTGTCTCTCTGCAGATGTGTGCTCAGTGTTTCTTCTTCTATGTAGAGAAAGACACCGTCCTGTAACTTTCAAGTCCACAACAGTGCAGTTTGAGGGAATAGCTCAACTTAGCCAAAATCCCTCTGCCTTGTTTCCGAAACCCCTGGAGAAGGCATCTAGTTATCTCACTGGGTCAGGTGTCACCTTGGTCTCACCACTGTGGCTGGGGTGGGAGTAGGGACATTTTGTACAATTAGAGCCTCAAGAGCTCAGCTTTATCTGTTGGGGCTCAGTGCTCAGATAACAGGGGGAGGTTTTGTTTCATACACTGGGCAGACACCCCAAAGTATGTCTTCTACACATACAGACTAATTTTGTTTCTTTTCAAGAAAAACTTCCAAATGCAGAGAAGGGGGGAAGGTGGTCACAACCCACAGAAATCCATGATTCCTTTATAGATTGACTATTCAGATTTGAGCTGCTGAAGAATCTTGGCAGACAGCAAAGGGGAAATGATTATGGATGAAACTCCCATATGAAAATACCTAACATTTGAGGGACATTCAGTGCTTCTGTGACCAACGGAAAGCCACCTATACGTCATTAGGATTAGTAATAAGAGTGGCAGACCTGAGTTAGAATCTCATCTGTTGAGGGCTCTCTATGTGCCAGCCACTGCACTGTGTACCCCATGTGATTCATAGCTTATACCATCCTCACCGTACCCACTGAGGAAAAGAGAATCTGCCCCCATTTTACAGACAAACTGGTGAGGCTCAGAAACAGAGTAAATAACTCACCCAGGGTCACATGGGTAACACATGGTGGAGCTGGTCTCCAAGCCAGGCTGCCTGAAATTTCTGTTTGCAGTCACCCCACTACCCTGTCGCTCCCTCCCTGAGGCCGGAGCTCCTTTCGCCTTCTCTCATGGTGTCCTACCTCTTATGCCAGATAGATGTATTCGTGCCCATGCACAGAGGATAAAAATGAAGCTCAAAGAGGGCAAGCGACTTGCCCAAAGCCAGCCAGCCAGGTGTGATGCCAACCAAAGTCCACCCAATTCCAAAATCTGTGCCTTAGACCAGCGCTGGCCGATAGAACTCTCTGTGGTGAGAGCAAAGTCTACACCCACAATGTCCAATGCACATGGCCGCCAAGCCCTTGAAATCTGTATAGTGTCACTGAAAAACTGTATTTTAATTTTATTTACTCTTAATTAATGTTTATTTAATACCACTTGGGACCAGTGGCTATTGTATCAGACAGTGCAACTCTGACTCCTCATTGTTAAAAATAAATAAATCTCCCAGCACCATATGTGTCAATCACTGGCTCCATGGCTGTTCTGGGGTCCTCGTACTGGTCTCCCCAAAAGTTCATATTTGCTCGGAAGTCCCTAATATTTAACCAGTTTTTTTCCCACCTGACACTTCCTGCTGTACCCCTTACTTTCACTTTCTTCCCTCCATTGTCACAGAAAAAGTAAGTCATTTCTTGCCTGGTTGGTGGCAGAGGGAGCTGGCTGAGTCTTGAGAGGTGACACTGCAGCTACCTTGGCCATCAGCCAGTATCCAGCTGTCCTCTGGTCCAGGCTGCAGCATTGCCCCATGCCCTTTGGAACAGCTGAGAATCATTGTGATGTTCTTTCCCCACTAAAAATAAACTGCAGATTTCCTCATAGAGAACTCCTGGCCACTGTGATAAATTCAGTCCCCTAGCTGAATGACACAATGTGTTGTTAAATATTTATTGGTGTGATTATTGAACAGTTCTCTCATCCATCAGACTCTCAGGTCCATGACAACAGGACCTGCATCTGTCACACAGTGTGCGCTCAATAACTGTTTACTGAATGAATGAATGAATGAATGATTGGGAGACTAAAACCACATGGCTAGGAAAATGCAGACTCAGAATGGATGCATCGACTCGGTCACAAACCCTTCTCCAAGCTGAAGTTTAACTGGAATAACTCAACCAACTCCTCTCATTCAACAAATATTTATTGAGCACACACTGTATGACAGATGTAGGACCTGCTATCACAGAAGGACTTCCTGCATCGATTATTGACGTCTGCTGACAGCTTGGAACAGAGAGGCGTAGTAGTCCCACATTTGCTTCTGCTGCTCTTCAGTGGTGTATTGTATTCTCTCTACTCCCTCTTCGAAAAACGTTAACCCCTCACAAAGCCTACTCAAAGTATACTGGGAGTCACAATTATAGAGGCACAGCAAGATGGCTTGGCTACTGCAATGACATCTAGTTCGTTGGTTCACCCGACAAATATTTCCTGAGCACCTTCAATGTGGACCTTCTATATGGCTGGCTCTGTGCTAGATGCTGGAGACACAGCCATGCACAAGACAGACATGGTCTCTGCCCTCACAGAGTTCACAGACTTGATCTCCAAAACCCAGCCCTCCCTTGCCCAAGTCCTCAGCCCTCCCCACTTCCCACCCACCTCACAACCTCTTCCCTTTCAAAAACACATGTACTCTCTCTTCCTCAAGCTCTCAAGCGCTCTCTCTCTCTCTCTCTCTCTACACACACACACACACACACACACACACACACACACACACACACAGCTGCATGAGTAAGTTTTCTCTAAATTTCAATATTCACAGAAAAAATTCTATATGTTAGAGTGAGAAAGCAGACTAATGAGCATATAACAATCAGAGATCAAATAATCACTAAAGCCATTAGTTCATTCATTCATTCAACACAACTTCCTCCAGCACCTGGTCTGCATCTAGCCCTGTGCTAAGCAGGACCAGAGCCCGGAGGTGACCATGACAGCCACAGACCTAGCCTCTCAGGGCTCACAGTTCAGGATGAGAGACAGATCCATCCCCAGTGACAACCTAGGGTAGTCAGGGGCTCAGATCTGGGAGCCCAAAGGGAGCACCTGATCCAGCCCGTGAGGTCAGGGGGCTTCCTAGAAAAGGAGTCAACTGTTCCAAAGAATGCCCTAAGATGATTAATAACAAAGGCAGTCATGTCTCGGGAAAGTGATATGTAGCAGGCATTATGCCAAAAGATTTTAATGCATCATTTCTGTTTATTTCACCAAACACAAGAGAGTGGATGCTATTATTAGCTCCATTTTACAGATGAGGAAATTGAATTGTCAATGCCTAGCTGTGAGTTACATAGCCCCGGGCCCCACCTCCTTGGAACTTAATAACCCGGTGGGTGACAGAGATCCCACCCCAGAGAGTGACAATTCAGAGTGGTTGGGCTGAGACAAGGGAGCTTCAGGAGCTCCGGGATATCTAGCCTGGGGTCTAGGAAGACTTCCTGAAGGAGAGGATGGCTCAGCCATAGCCTAAAGTGTGAGTAGTCATTAGCCAGGTGAAAACTAGAGGAAAAGTGTTTTCACCAGAAGGTGAGCAAACATAGTTTGTTTAGAGGGACTGGAAAGTTTCAGCCTGGCTGGCCAATGAAGGGGGCGAGGAAAGATGTCGAAACAGTGGTCAGGGGCCAGGTAACGCAAGAGCTAGTAAATTAGGCTCAGGAATTTGGATTTCCATTTTGTTTCCTTGTTCGTTTCTTAAGTTTCTTTAGATCCCACGAATAAGTGAAATCATGTGGTATTTGTCTTTCTCTATTAGATTTATTTCACTCAGCATAATGTCCTCTAGGTCCACCAATGTCATTGCAAATGGCCAGATTTTATTCTTTTTATTGCTAAGGAATAGTCCATTGTGTATGTGTGTATGTGCGTGTGTGTGTGCATGTGTGTGTGCGCGCGTGTGTATGTGTGCGCGTGTGTGTGTATATGAAACAGAAACAGACCCATAGATACAAAGAACAAACTACTAGTGGCCAGAGGAGAGGGAGCTGGGAAGATGGATGAAAAAAAAAATGAAGGGAATTAGAGGTATTAACTTCCAGTTATAAAATAAATAAGGCACGGGGACGTAATGTATATATAGTCAATAATATTGTAATAACTTTGTATGGTGACAGATGGTTACTAGCCATATTGTGTTGATCACATCGTGAGGAATATAAATGTCAAATCACTATGCTGTACACTGAAAAGAATATAACACTGTATGCCAACCATACTTGAATAAAAATATTTTTAAATAAAATAAAATAAATATAATTGTTAAAAAAAAAAAAGGATTTGGACTTTGTCCAGCAGACGTCAGAGACCAGCTGGAAGTGGCTCTAATTGGTCATCAGACTGTGGCGGGCAGGTTTCATTTCCTCCCCTGGGCTTTGGGGAGGCTGTAGCATTTGGAAGGGGAGATCGGAGGGAAAAATCCAGTACAGGGCACCTCCCTACAGCCTCGCCCAGAGCAGATGTGGGCGGTGGGGCAGGGGAGGGGTGGCATGGGGCTGGTGGGAGATGAGAGGAAGTGCTCTCTGATAGCCAGTCGACCTTCAGGGAAGGACAGGCAAGTGGTTGTTCTCTGGATTCTTTTTTCCTTCCTGTTTTTTTCCTGTTTAGCTTCTGAGTATAGATGAAAGCTCTGCCCCATCATCCCCAACACCCCATTCTCTGTCTAACCCCAGAAGGCGACACAAAGAGGGCAAGATGTGGTTTGTTACTTCTATTTACCACAAGAGAAATGTGTAATTTAGCTGCAGCAGGGTCCTTGAGGTGTATAAGACTCTTTATGGCTCCCTACTGCCCTTGACAGAAGCACCAATCCAGAGCACCCAGCAAGGCAAAGCATGGGCGTCTAGCAAGCCTCAGGACACCTGTAATTGTTGCTGCAATTTGTTAAGCAGCTAAATAAATAACTTTTTAATCATATCATTTATTTCCAAGTAACTTATTTAACCATCACATGTTTTTATGATTCCCTATTTAACAGGTGAGAAAAAAAGAGGCAAGCAAATCAACACAGGTTGCTTAGGACCATCAGACAGTAACTGGTGAAACCAGAATTTAAGCCAAGGGGGTTACACTCTGGAGCCCCCACCCCCACTCCGCCCTTTGCAGCCTCCTTCTCTCTCTTCTCTCTCTCCCACTTCTCTTCCCTCTCTCCAGTCTCCCCTCTCCTTTCTTCCCCCTCCACCCTTTCTGCCTCCCTCTTTTTCTCTCACTTTCTCTTCCCAACATCCTCCACCCCCAGCCTATAGGTTCTCACATCAGATCCCTGGGACAAAGCTTCACATCTGAAATTTTAAAAACTTCAGTTCACTACCATGAGGATCCCTGGGTAGAAAACACTGCCACACTCTCCCACTTTGCTGGAGGAAAAGCTGGATGACAATTTGGCAACATTCTCCCAAACCACAAATGTGCAATGGCCTCGCATTCAGCAAATCAGCAGCTGGAGACACCCAAAAGGCCCATCCACTGAGAATGGGTTCAAAATGTATGATGTGTTTATACAATGGAATGCTACACAGTTGTAAATGAATGAATGAATGAGTGCATGCATGCATGCATGAATGAATGAATGCCAGGAAGCTTGCTATGTCTTTCAGTGGAAAGATCGCCAAGGTATGTTGCAAAGTAAAAAACAGGAAGAAGCACAGGGATGTAAAACACAGCATAGGGAATATAGTTGATAATATTGTAATAACTGTGTGTGGTGCCAGGTGGGTACTAGACTTATCAGGTGGGTCGCTTCTCAAATTATATCATTGTCTAACCACTATGCTGTATACCTGAAACTAATATAAAATAATATTAAATGTCAGCTGTAATCGGAAAAGAAGAAGAACAGGAAGAAGCAGAACAATGCTACTCCTTTTTTCTGCGTGGATGGGAAGAATAAGAAAATATATTCATATTTGCTCAATTACACCAGCTTCTAGGGTATTCTTTTGAATCTAGAAGTTGGAAAACCATGGTGTCAAGAAACTCCAACAGGCTCAATGGAAATATCTATTTACTTATTTATTCTTTCAATAGCTATTTCAATCCCTGAGTGAAGAAAAACGTCTAGAACTGGCACCAACTCAAAAGGAACTGAGAGTCTTGATGGAGACACACAGGAGCAAGTAGAAAGTCCAACACAAAATTTGCTGATTCTTCCAAACCTGCTGCTCCCACAATCACCTCAGTTTCAGTCAAAGGGTCCTCATCCCCTCAGGCCAGAGCCTTGGGGTCATTTGAGAGAAAGAAGTTCCTCTCATGTCCCATATCCAATCCATCAGCAAAGCCCTGGGTCTCTACCCCCAAAGAACATTGGGATCCAATCACTTTTTCTCACCTCCCTTCCACCACCTTGAAATGAGCCTCCAGCACTTCTCACCTATACCCCTGCAGTCACTTCCTCACTAACTTCAACTTCACCCCCATACAGCCTGTTCCCCACACAGCAACTAAAATGGAAATAGCTCTCCATGGCCTACTAGGCCCAGTAACATCTGGCCCCTTCATACCTCTTTGTACTATTCCTTATACCCCTGTCACTTTTTCCATTCCAGCCACAATGGCCCCTTCACTGGTCCTCAAGTCAGCAAGTGATTTCTGACTCAGGGCCTTTGCACCTGCTTTCCCCTCCCCTACCCCTGCCCATGCCTGAAATACTTACCCCAGGCATTTGCAGAGCTGACTTCATTTACTCACCAGCTCAGAGATGATTTTTCTATCCGCCAGCTTTCACTAGATGTTGCTACAATAACAAACCAGCTCCAAACCTTATCAACTTGTATCATCAATTTCTCTCTCTCGTGTTACACATTCACCACGGGTCAGCTGTGGCTCTTCTCTACCATCTTCTTCTTCCTGAGATCCTGGCTGAAGGGGCAGCCCCATCTGGGACAGGCAGCTGAAGTGACTGAAGAAAAAGAACAATGGATGAACCAGGCCACACCTTTAAAACATCTGCTCAAAATTGGCTGACACTGAGCCTTCCAATTGCAAGCCAATGAGTGAAACCTAGTGCTCAGTTTCATGTTTGCTGAGAGAAGCACTGAAGCTGTGAGTTTTGGGCTTCTGCCTTGGGAAGAAAGGACACATAGGGAAAACTGGAGGGAGTCAAAAATGTTGACTTCTCCTTACCCTGTCTCACTTTTCTCCATAGCTTTTGCCACCCCCTGGCATAGTACCTGTCTGCTTTTTGATCACCTTTGTCTCTCTAACTCCCATCCAGCATGAACCCTCCAGGGGGCAAGACCTTCATCTCTCACTCACTGTTCTATTTTCAGCACTGTAGACAGGGCCTAGCGCATAGTAGGTGCTCAATAGATACATATCCATTGAAAGATCCCGTGGAGCGAAGGGCTGGGGTGGGGGAGCCCAACGTGCTGCAGGAGCCAGAGGAGGGTGGTTTCAATGGGACCCCAGACCACCCCTCAGGGGTCAGGGAGGCTGTCAGGGGGTACTAGATAACTCCTCGACTCCCCCAACCTGTTTCAAATGTCACCAATCTCCCTTCCTCACGTCCTCCCCCAGTCTCCTCCAGACCTGAAACCTGACATTTTATTTACTGCAGCAATTTTAACAGCATTGACCTTTTGGCTTTCCCAAGTGTTTACTGATCCAACTTCTCCCCTCCAGGAATACCAGCCACCAAAGCCCTACCCCTGCCCTCACCTCATCCCAGCCCCATCCCTGAGACTCTCCTTTTCTTGACCTTATCCTTCGCTCCATCCATAACCTTCAGCCCATCCCTGACCTTTAGCTCTGCCTCAACACCACTTTTGAGCTTCCATCCTTCCCATTACGTGGAATTATTCAGGATCAAGCTCTACTGCTTTGTTGTCAGACGTCCCATTGCATCTGAGAAGTCAGCTGTCCCGTGGAGAAGAGGCAGAGTATGGGATGAGGTGGGCTGCAAATCTGAAGCCCAAACACCGGCAGGGGAGGAGGGTAGCCTCTGACCATCGAGAGATTCTGGGAGGAGGGGGAACCCCAGAGGGTGACAGCATGGTCCAGAGGAGGAACATAGCAGTCTCAGTTCTCCAATTTGGAGAATAACTCAGCATCCAAGAACAAGAGTGCCAGAAAACTGAGAGATTTCCCAGAGACCAGCCTCTAGGTTTCCACTCAGAAATTCACCTACACACATCCAAGGTGAGCGACGCCCACGGCCGTGTGCCGTGAGTGGGCACAGGGTCCCAGTCCTAGAGGGTCATGGGGACAGAGCCCTCCAAAGTGGCTAGAGCCCAAAGGGGGAGTTTTCCAGCAAGATATATGGACATCATGGAACAACAGTCAGAATTGTTAGTGGGCCTGGTGGAGACCATGGCCAGGATGGACACAGCAGGGGACCAGGAAGTCTTCACACTGTATCCGCATATATAATTCTCTGTGTCTGTCCGCTCTCAATTCTCTCTCATCTTGCTCTGTCTTTGTGTCTCTGTCTTTGATCTCTCTCTGTCTGTCTCATCTTCTATCCCTATCTTTGTGTCTATTTCTCTATCTCCCGGTCACTATCTCTGAGGGCATGTCTCTCTCCACTTCTCTCCCATTTGTCTCTGTCTACCTTGGTCTCTCCTTCTCTCTCTCCGCTGTACGTTATTCCATAACCATTATTACCTCCAGATATGATGGTGTATCTGTAAATGGTCTGTTTTCCTCCAGGATAAGTCAGGCTACGTGAAGGCAGGAATTTTTGTCTGGATTATTTCTGCTACATCCTTGTTCCCAGAATATTGTCTGGTTCATAAACATTTTTTAAATTTTTTTATTGTGGTAAAATGCACATACCATAAAATGTAACAACTTAATGAATTTTAAGTACACAGTTTTTGCGCAAACATCACCACCATCCACCCCAGAACTCTTTTCATCTTGCAAAAGAGAAACTTGATCTCCATTAAACAATAACTCCCCATTCCCCACTTCTCCCAGCTCCTGGCAATCACCTCAATAAATATATGTTGAATGAAGAATGAATAAATCATCATTCTCACCAACATTAGTATTTGATGATAATTGTAAAGCAACAATAATAGTTGTTACTGTTATAGCTGCTGTTTGTTGAGTACAAACTACTGTATGTGCCAGGAACTGGGCTAAGTATTTGTTTGTTTAAGCCTTATAAACCCTCTTGTGGAGTGGGTACTATTATCATGTCCATTTTTCACATGAGGGAACTGACGTCCCCAAAGGAGAAGCAACTTGCCAGATACCAGCCCAGGCTCGAAAATCCAGCGGGGTTTAGCCCTGGGGTTAAGAACTAGGGATCTGTCCCGACTGTGAGTTTGATTCAGCTCTGTCACCAGCCGCCAGCTTTAGAAAGTCACTGAATCTCTCTGCGTGCCTCAGTTTCCCCGCTTGTCCAGTGGGGACCTGCGTACCAGAAACTCCATCCTAGTCGGACTTACCTTCTAGGGGCAGCGCGTGTGAAGGGGCAGCACCCGCGCAGGCGCAGATCCGGAGTCCCCCGGGACGCTGCGCGCAGGTCCATTCTGGCAGCGGCGCTGGAGGTGACAGAACGTCGCCTTCCACTCCACCCCCTGTCCCCGCCCCAGGCCCCGGTGGCTTGAGATCCCTGGGGGATTCCTAGGCAAGATTTCAAGATCCGAACCAGTGGCGGCCGCGCGGGCAGAGCGAGCAGACACCCGGCGAGCGAGGAGGAGGCGCGCCGCTGCCTGGCTGCCCAGCTGCGGGAGGAACCCCAGAATGGCCAGAGCCGCCGCATGGGCGTGGCCGCCGTTGCTGCTGTCCCTGTTGTCGCTACCGTCGCTGTCCTGGGCGCCCGCGGGAGCCGGTGAGTGAACCCTCACAGTTCTCGTGCCTCTGCTTTCCCTGTCCCCACCAACTCGGGCGCTCGGCCTCCTTGGTACCCCAAGTCTGAGTGCGCAGACCGTTGCCCCCCAACCCCCTTCTCCCACCAGTCCTCTTCACCCCCAGGTCCCCTTCACCCCGGAGTTCGAACGACATGGGAACGGGGCAGGAGAGACTTCTTGAATTCCCGGAAAGCAGCTGGATTTCGGTAGGGTGAGGATATTTCCTAAGGGCGAGTAAAAACTCCGAAAACTCAGCTGAGTGACTCATGGGTCACTTCCCCAGGCCCAGATCATGCTGCTTCGTCTCGCTCATCCACTGATGGCCATAGGATACTTGATGGGAGGAAGTGGGTGGGGCAGTGGCACATAACCCAGGTCTCCTTCTTACCCCAAATATCTGGCTCTAAGGATGTGGTCATCATTCATTCATTCGTTCATGTATGCATGCATCAGCCCACACGTGTTTATTGAACACCTACTATGTGTCAGGTGGTGTTCCAAGCACTAGGGATGCAGCTCTGAAGTCAGATAGCCCTGGGTTCAAAACAGCTTTAGGCATTAATACCTATGTGAGCTCAGGAAAGTGACCTAAGCTCTCTGTTCCCATAAAATGCCTTAAGGGTGGGGGAATCCTTCTACCTCGTAAAACTGTCTGGGGAGGACGCTGAGTAATGTTGAATGCACTCAGTAAAAATAATGGTGACTAATCATTTGTATGAACAGTGATAATACTGAATGCAACCTTGGGAAAGCCAGATCCCCTTCAACTCAGCATTTCTCAAAAGATGATTCACAGGATACTGGGTGCTTCTCCAGAAAAGAGGGTGCTGAGGCTTGAGGAGTTCACAGAGAGCCACTGACCTAAAGCCCCTTCAGTAGAAACCCAGCATGGTTCCTATTGTGACCCCTTTTACAGATGAGGAGACCGAGGCACAGAGAGAAGTAACTTACTCAAGGCGCACAGAAGGAAGTAGCAGTACTGATGCATGAACCGAAACAGTGGCCAGGGTCCCCCCTGCCAGAGCAGGAGAGCCAGTGCCAGGGAGCCTGGGCACAGGGTGGGCTAGGCCTAGTCTGGGTCAGAACCAAGGCTCTGCCCCTTGTTTGCTGACCTGACCCTTCAAGGCTCACTTGCTCCCTCTGTCCAATGGATGAAAATACTAGTACATCTGTCATGGGGCTGTGGAGAGGGTTGGAGGAGGCCAACCATAAAGTAGCAGCTCTGCCTGGCTCAAGTGTGGTGGGTACACAGAAACATGCAGAAAGGAAGGCCACTTCACCCAATTTCATCCTCATGGCAGCCTTCCATAGGAGGAAGTCTCCTTGCCTAGAGCTGCACAGCGTGTCAGTGGCAGAGCTGGCATACGAACCCAGACTAGCATGCTCAGCGCTCCACAATTCCCTGTGTCCAGGCTCTGCCCTCCAGCCACACAGCAGGGGCCAGGTACCTCTGCCCACTACTTCTCAGCTTCCTCTTCCTCATAATAGCAATAATTATAGTATTTGCCTTTTAGAGTGCTTGGCATGTGCATATAGATTTATATAGATTTTAGCGATTAGTCCTCCCAACAACTCTATTAAGTCGTAACCATCCCCATTTTACAGATAAGGAAACTGAGGCTTAGGGGAGTGAAACCACCTAAACAAAGGGCTGTTGCTAGTGAGTAGCAGGACTGGGGTTCAGATAACTACTCCTTTTCACTTTCTTTATTATCCTTATTATTATTACTAAGAATGCATAGCATTGTGTTTACTGATATCAATAAGAGTCAACATGTGTTGAAGACCTACTTTGTGCTAGAACCTTAGGCAGGAAGATTTTCATATGGAGCGAGGTGGATTAGAGGTCAGGACTCTTGTGTGCAGGTTGCTCAGGTTCAACTCCCACCTCTGCCAGGTACCCTCTATGTGGCCTGAAGCAAATGACTGGGCCTTAGTTTTCCCATCTGTAAAGTGCAGCTGACAGTAGTGTTCGCCTCAGGGAGCTGAGTTGAAAGACAGAGATGTGTGAAGCCCTCAGAACAGCCCCAATCTACATTAGCAACCTGTGAGTGTTAAGTGTTATTAGTCCCATTTTACAAACTAGGACAAAGCATCAGAGAGGTTAAGTAACCAGCTGAAAGCCTCATAGCAGAGGTCTGAAGGGATCCAGCTACAGCTGCCTCCTTTCTTGTGCCAGTATCCCCTACAAACTTTCTCCCAAGCCTGCTCCACACAGAATAATAAATAATAATAAATAATAATGATAATAATAATAATAATAATAATTGGATTATGGATTCTAAGACCTAGAGTTTCTTCCCCTTTTCACTCCTCTAAATCAGAATTGCTCTAACTACTGACGATGAGTCCTACTGTTAAAGACAGTATCACTTAAAATTGCATGTTAAAATTGATGATGCCGGGGCAATTTTTTAAAAAGTTCAGGAACTGGATAGTGGTGATGGTCACAAAACATCATGAATGTAAGTAAGGCCACTTTAGAACAGTTTAAACAGCAAGTTTAATTTTTAAGCACAATTTTAAAATTTGATGATGATGAGATCAAGGAGCTACAGTAATAGCAAAAAGTACAATAATCATAGCCCAGTGAACTGGCACCGACCCGGTTCGTCCAGTCACTCTTGCCCCTGCTCCAATCAAGACTTGACGCCCCTCCCCCACACACACACACATACACACACTCCCAAAGGGCTCCAGACCCCAGGTGGGCGGCCTCCTGGGCACTGCGCCCCATCCAGATCCCGGACACCCAGGTCTCACCCTTCCCCACCCTTGTTTCCCCGCAGAATCCCAGACAGTCTCTGTGCTGGCGCCGCGCCAGGTGCGTGGCTTCCTGGGCAACAACGCTACGCTGCCCTGCAAGTTGCAGACCCAAGAGCAGGAAATACGGGTGTCGCTGGTGACATGGATGTGGCAGGACCCAGCGGGGCACTCCCAAAGTATGGCAGTCTTCCATCCGACGGAGGGCCCCAGCTACCACTCGAACCCCAACTTCCCCGAGCCCAGTCGCTTGGAGTTCGTGGCCGCCAGGCCCGGCGAGGCGCTGCGGGATGCAACGCTGGTTGTGTGGGGACTGCGCGCTCAAGATGAGGCCAACTACACCTGCCACTTCGCCACATTCCCGCATGGTAGCAAGAGAGCCCATACCTGGCTCCGTGTGCTCGGTGAGCGGGGAGGAGGGGGGCTAATGGGAGAGGAGTGAGGGGCACGGGTGATAAGCAGAGTAGGCAGGGTGGGGGAGGGTGGGAGCTGTCCTCCAGAGCAAAAGTCCTGTGGGGACAGTAGAAGGCGGTAGGGCAGAGTTGTGGGGAGGAGGATCGTGTGGAGGAGGTGGTAGGGGTGGAGAGAAGGGGAGGAGTCTGGGAAGCTAAGGAGGCCTGCATTTGCATCCCAATTCACCACTTCCGGCTTGGGCAAGTGGTTCCCTCAGATCTTCCTTTGGTCACCTGTAACATAGGGCTGCTAGCAAGAGCTCTTCCCTGGGTGAGCTGTCCTGGGGTCCCCGGAGTTTATCCAAGTCACCCGCTTAAAACAGAGGCCTTTGTAAGCTCCTGAGAGCTGTCAGCTGTAGTCACTCCCTTTGAGTGGAAGGGAGAGTTGAAACAGACAGACTAGAAGGAGAAGGACACTTCCCCCAGGGGTACCCCAACGCCTTTGAGAACTGCCCAGGAATCATGGGTTCATTTTCAAGAGCACCAGGGAGACTACAACAGGCCCTTGGAAACTGAGTAAGAAGTCTCTGGGCCTCGGTTTTCTCATCTGTGAAATGGATATTGCTCTGAGGATGACTAAGAGCTGACATTTTTCGCTTGTGTGCCAGAAACTGTCCCAGGCCTTGCGTGAGTGACTCGTGACAGGGAGAGTGCTTGGAGCAGCGCCCAGCACACAGTGCCAGAGCAGAGGCAACCCTGGTCATTTCGGCAAACCTGAGACTTCAGGTCTTATGGTTTAGGATGATAGTAAAACAAAACCAGTAAATCAAATGAAAGAGAAATTAACAGTAAATGAGAACCTAGGTAATGATGGAGAAGGGACCCAGTAGAGCATCAGGTCTGAGAATAAGCAGAGTGATGGTTAAGAGATGGTCAAGATGATTGTGGAATCAGACAGACCTTGAGTGAAAGCCCAGCTCTGTCACTTAACAATCTTGAGCCAATCACTTCCCTGCTTAACCTCCAGGACATGGGCCCAGCTCTCCTCTCTTCTATGAAGCCCTTCCTAACTGCCCCTCCTGCCCCAACTCAGGCACCCCTCTGGATTTCTCCATCTCAGCCTTGCCCACTCTGGGTTGTCACTGTCTAGAGAAGAGTCTGTCTTCCCCTTGGACTGTATACCTATGGAGGCAAGGTTGGGGCTGTCTGGGCCATTGCTGGGTCCCCAATATTGCCATCACAGAGCAAAGCAATATATTCAATTACCAGTAATAATAACATTTATTGAGCACTTATTATGAGCACTTATTTTAAGAACTTTGCCTATGATCCTGTCATTATCCCCAGACTTGCCCAAGGCCATCCAACTGCTTAGGGCCAGAGCTGGGATTTGAACCTGGCCATCCTGTACCCTCAATTAGCCATCTTCCTCCGCTGCCAAGACATTTGTTGAATGACCGCAGGTGAGGAATGACCTGTCCCTTTTGCTCCTCTCCCCAGCCAAGCCCAAGAACTATGCCGAGCCCCAGAAAGTTCTGCTGAGCCCACTCAGCCAGGAGCCTGTGCCCGTGGCCAGCTGCATCTCTGCAGGAGGTCGCCCGCCCGCCCAAATCTCCTGGTCCCTGAATGGGACGGCCAATAAGAGCCAGGTGTCAGGGCCCCTGCCTGGAACATTCACCGTCAGCAGCGTGTTAACTTTAATATCCACAAGCCAGGACGACGGCAAGAATGTCACCTGCACAGTGGAGCATGAGAGCTTTGAAAAGCCCTTCCTGCTGCCAGTGACCCTCACTGTGCACTGTGAGTGTGCCCAAGTGTGAGTGAGGGTGGGAACCACTGCCAGACTGCCTCTGTCATGCCCCTAGGCCACAGACAATACTGTCGTTCATTGACTCTGCCAGTGTCTTAGGCCACACATAGTCAGTGCTACTCCCCAGGTGGTCCACCCTGGCTTCCCTGGCTACCGTCTACACAACACCCACACTGTCTGTACTCCCCTGAGCACAGTCTACACACACCTCCTACACCTGATTCCCTGGGCGTCTACCTACACTGACCTTGCTCTCATTGCTACACTGCTTACCCCCATTGTCTACACCAGCTCCTTGTCCATTTTCTACACCACCTTGCCATTGTCTCCATCTGCTCCTCTGGACCCTAGAGAGGGCTGCCCCAATTGTCTACACCCAGCGCAGGAGTCGTGTTCTGCATGTTGTGTAGACTGTGCCCGCAATCACCGTCTACTCTGACACACTACATTGTCTACACTGGTCCTCCCAAAGAACTGTCTACTTTGTCGTCAGTTCTCTGTCCATTGTCTACACTGAATATTCCCAACCCCAGGCAGTTGCTACCCTGATTCACTCAGGCACTGTCTACACTGGAACCCCTCAACATTTTCATTGGGCCTGAGGGAGGAGGGGATCTCCACTGACTTCCCCTACCCCACACCCAAAAAACACACTGTCTCGTTAATCTTCCCCCAGGGGACTTTGAAACGTTTTTATCAATCACGTTTGGGATGGATAAGCAGCCAGCTGATTTAGGGTCATCCAGGATTCTTTTCTGCAGGACTTGTCAGAGCCTTGAATATATTCTCTGTGCTCTGAGTGCCCAAGGTGCCTTTTCTCACAGGACGTCCAAAGTGTGCCAGGAATTTGAATAGAGAGAAAATCAAGTAGAGAGAGGTCCTGAGAAGCCCTCTCTGCACCCTGCCACCTCCCACCACACCAATAGCTCCCAGGCTTCTGTGAGGGGACCCGTTGCCCCAGACTCCTCGCAGGCCTCTCCATCTTGGGCTGTTCCCCAAATCCATGGAGGCCGTTTCCTGTTGTGACATGAGTCTCACATATCTTTAAGCCCCTCTGAAAGCTCCCTGTCTCTGAGCTTGCATGTTTGTTTCCCCCAGACCTCCCCAAGGTCTCCATCTCTGGCTATGACAACTGGTACCTTGGCCAAAGTGAGGTCGCCCTGAACTGTGACGCCCGCAGCAACCCAGAGCCCACAAGCTATGAATGGAACACGTGAGTCTTAGGTGGACCTGGACCCCTGGTCTGAGGTGGGAGGGGAGACAGGAAAGTAAAAAGAGAGGGGAGAAGGCATCTTGGGCCACAGGGAAATTTCTGTATTGTGTACACAGAGGTTACGAGAGGGGTTATTCCAGGCTCACCGATACACCTATTCTTTAGGGCATGCCACCTGCTGTGTGCCTGGTACTTTGCTCATCCCTTGTGATCTTCGCACTCGGGCACAGTCAGCACGATCGTCATGCCTGGCTTAAAAATCAGCTGGGCTCCAACAGGTGCCATCATTTGCCCTGGTCACACAGCCATGAGAGCACAGAGGCAGCTCTCCAATTGGCATCTGTCTCCAAACCCAATCCTCTTACTTCGGGCTGTGCCACCTCCCCAGCCACCTGGGTCATCTCCGAAGGAGTGAATACTGCCCCTAGTCTGTAGATGAGCATGTTGCAGTGCAGAGCAGTGCAAAGATTTTCTCAAACTCGTATCAGTGCTGGGATTAAGCGTTAGGAAGAAAAAGCCAGAGGGGTAAATTGTTTGACATGATTTTTATTGGGCCTTTTTCTTTATTACAAAAATAACTCATGATCATTGGGGAAACTTAAGACAAGACAGTTATAAAGAAAAAGAAGAATGTTGCACCTATAGTTCAGTGTACCCAGTCACCTCTAGAAACATTCACTGTTGCCTTTTGTTATATATCCTTCCTTTTTTCCTCTGTGTTTCTAAACAAACAACAACAAAAAAAGTGCTTTCTGAATTTTGAAACTTTTCCTCTATCTCGTGAACACCTTTCCATGTGAGAAAGCACAGAGATCCACATTCCCATTTCCCAACATTTTATTGGGAGAATTTTCAAACATACAGAAAAATTGTAGGAATTTTCCAGTGAACACTCAGCAACCTACCACATAAATTCTCCCACTGACATGGTGTTTTATCACGTTTCTGTCCATTGGTCCATCCCTTTCCCCATTCATAGAATAGTCCTGATCTTCTGTGCGTTTCAAAATGCACACAGCCCATTTGTGATGCTGCTGGGACTGCATCAGAAGCGCATGACATTGGTTATTTAACCAATCCTGAACGCAGAATGAAGGTGCTTTCTCATTTCACCTACGCAAATGCCGTAAGGGTGACCATACCTGTCTACCATCCTCTGGGTAGTCACGGTCGTTTCTCTAGTGTCTGTCAAAGTAGTTCTTGGTCTTTAGTTTTCCATAGGTGTCCACAGATGGCACCTTTATGGTCCTGCCATAAAAGCACTGTGATGCAGGCTCACGGGACAGGCAGCTGGGTTTCCAGCCCAGCTCTGCAGACTCCCGAGTCTCTATGCCTCTCTCTCCTCCATCTGTTAAACCAGACAAGTGTTTCTTGTCTGCTTACTGTGTCCAATGCTGTTGTCCAACATGCCTTGGTAAATAAAACAGACCAGATTTCCTCCCCGTGCAGGGCTTCCATTCCAGCTTTGGTCAGGGGGATGTGGGAAGAATAAGATAACATCATACAGTACATACAGCTGTGAGAAGACAAAGTGGCCAAGGAAGATGTCACTAAGGTGACGTCAGAGCAGAGGCCTGAAGGAGTTTGAGGGTGAGCTATGTGGGTGACTGGGGGAGGGCATTCCAGGCAGAGGGAACAGCGTATGCAAAGGCCCTGAGGTGGGAGTATAACTGGATTATTCAAGGGGCGAGTTGCAGATCCTCTGGTCAGGGGTGTTGTGGGCCAGCTCACGTGGGACCTGTGGTTGTGGTAATGACTTTGGGTTTGCTCTGAGTGAGGTGGGAACTGCGAGAGGGCTGTGAACAGAGAAATGTAAGCCAACTTCATTCTAATAAGATCGCTCAGGCTGCTGAGTGGGAACAGAGTGGGTGGGAGACACGGGTGAGAAGGCAGCCGCTATGACCCAGGAGTAGGGGCATCAGACCAGGGTAGGGGCCATGGGAACCCTGGGGAGTGGCAGATTCTGCATAGATTCTGAAGGCGCGGCAGACAGGATCTGCGTATAGGTTGAGCGTGGGCATGAGAAGCCAGGGGAACTTCAGGGTTGCTCTCAACTTACAGATGCTGTGTTATGAGGGTTTCTGTGTTATGACATACAGTGAGTTCTCGATCACCAGTCACTCCAGGCCTTCAGCAGAGGCTACCTCCTCACCCATCTGTCTCTCCCAGGTCTATGGGCCCTCTGCCATCTTCTGCTGTGGCCCAGGGCACCCGGCTCCTCATCCATTCTGTGGACGAATCAATCAACACGACTTTCATCTGCCATGTCACCAACACCCTAGGGACTAGCAAGGCAGAACAGACTGTCGTGCTCAGAGGTGAGAAGCCCCCTAGGTGGGGAGAACAGAGGAACTGAAGGAGTCAGTGACAGCAGGATTCACTCTGAGGGAGGAGTGTGGAGTTTGGAGGCACTTGGGTGAGGGAGTCACTGAGCCACAAGAATGCTCCCCGACTCCCGTCCTTCCCCTGCCCCCTCATGAAAGGACCAACAGGCTCAGCTTAGTCTGTTAACCCAGCATTTACAGTCACCTAGGTAAACCCCTCTGCAAAGCCAGGCTGGGTAGTTGTGTGGTGCCTCTTCCCCAGAGACTCAGAAAGGCCTTTCCAAGTATGTTATGCAGAAATCTGCCAGTTGCAATTACTAGAAGCACAACTCAAAATAGTCCAAGCAAAAGGGGAACCTTATTGAAAAGCGCCTTCAGATTCACGTATTCCAACTGAATAACCCAAGAACTTTTCTTTACCTCTCTTGTCTCTGTTTTTCTCTATGCTGGCTTTATTCTCAGACAGACTATCCCCTCAGGGATGCAAGATGGTTCTCAAAGCTTTCGGCTCACATCCCACTGGTTTAATAACCCCATGGGAAAGAATGCACCATGTTCAGTAGCTCTAGCCAAAGTCCCAGGGCTGGCTCTCATTGGCTCAGCTTAGGTCACAGCTTCCTTACTAACCAATCACAGCAGCCAGAGAGCATGAAATGCTCTGATTGGCCAGGCCTGGATCAAAGTTCCATCCCAGGAATCAGAGTGTGTGTGCGAACTACTTCCCATAGACTGAGGGAAGCCAAGTGATAGCTTCCTTAAAGGAATGATGAATAATGTTTGTGGGGAAGGCGAAACCCCAAAAGTCTCTCAACCTAAGTCCTTGCTTCCTTTTCCTCTTCTAGCAGAACCTCCCAGGGACTCGTCACGCCTGGCCTTGTCCCATATCATCATCATCGTAACAGCAGTCCTTGCTGTGGCTGTGTTCACGCCCCTTAGTTTTTACCTGCTGTTTCGACATTTCCGTAAGTCCCCTCCTCTTTGGCACATCCTCGTCTGTCTTCTGTGAATACACATCACCACAGCTGCCATAATTGAACACCTAGTATGTGCCAGGCTCCATGCTAAGCTTTCCACCCAGCAGCCCCTCATAACTCCTCACCCCAATAGCATGAAGTTCCGCATTTTATTGACAAGGGCGCTAACACCAGGGAGTCTGGGTCATTGGATCACCACTTCATTTTGCAAATATTTAGGAAGTCAGGGTACATCCTCTAGGACCTCAAAGTAAGGACTTTGGCTTGTAATCCAGGTGACACAGGAGCCCCTGCCACATGGACGGAGGACAGATTGAGACTTAACCCCCCAGCTTTACTCCATCTGCCTTGCTCAGGAGTGACATGGTAGCTGCTATCACTGAAAGGAGGGGTATGGCCTCTAAAAGGGCCTGGTGACCTCTCACCTCAGGGGCTTTGCACAGGCTGTTCCCCTGTCTGGAGCACCCTCACCGTGGCTTTTTCTGGTGAAGTCCTTTGGCTAATTCTGTAATCAAAAGAGCTGTAATTTGCTGAGCACTTTCTATGTGCCAGGCACTTTCTGGGCCCAGCCCCCATGAGTGCTCAAGACTACCCTACAGAGTGAGTCCCACTGTGAGCCCCTTTACAGATGAGGAAATGTTACCTGCCAACCAGCACACAGCTGGACAGTCAGGAGTAGAAGGCAATTATGTTGGTTACAAAGCTGGTTGCCTCAACCACTGAACGAAACTGCCTCCTCACACGCCAGCTGGAGAGCCCCTTCTCCAGGAAGCCCTTCTTGATTCCCCAGAAGAGCCAAACACCTGCTCTGAGCTCCCTTATTCCAGCCTTGCCCACTCTGGGACATTACTCTGGGACATTACTCTGTAGGGACTCGTCTGTCTTTCCATTAGACTCTGAACCCCAGGAGGGCAGAGCTAGACCTGTCACGGTCACAGCTATTTCCCCAGCACCACCTACCACTGAACCAGGCCCAAAAGGGGCCTTTAAGGAAATGTTTGCTGAATGTGAGATCTCCAGAGCCAGATTACCTGTGTCCAGGCCCTTGCTCTACTGCTTTATTAATTGTGTCACCATGGGCAAAGGACTCTTCGTGACTCAGTTTCCTCATCTGTGAAATGGGAGTAACTGTACTTGATAATTCAGGTAAAGCACTAGCACAGCATTTCGCACATTGTAAGCCACACCCTAAGTCTCTATAAGCTATGATTATTATCGCTATTATCACTATTACTATTATTATTAATATAAATTCTCTGAGAACAGGGGTTTTTGACTATTTTGTTTACAGCTATATCCCCAGCTCCTAGAATGCACCTGGCACAAAGTAGACATTTACTCTCTGCTACATAAATTCCTGTTGGATGGTTGAGGAAAGTGAGGCATAGAGAGGTTAAGTCAATGATCGAAGGTCACACGGCTCCTGTGGGACAGAGCTGGAATTTGAACCCTTCCAACTGGGTCCGGAGCCCATGCTCAATAAATATTTATTTATACATAACACCTGGGTAAAGCATATACCCCAGTCCTATTCTACAAATGTATAAAGCACTGTGGGAAGAGGCACCCTCATGTCAGCGGAGCTGGGACTGAGAATTTCAGAGGCCCTGCCACCCACAGGTATCTTTGCATGCCTTCCAGCATTGTCATTCCTCCCTGACAACTTCTCCTCCTGTTTCCCCAGGTCAGAACAAATACAGACCCTCTGCTAATGGCGTAAGTGTGTGTGTGGGGAGGGCGAGGGGAGAGGGCATGAAGTGGGGGAGAGTCTGCATGAACCACAGCCTAATTGCTGTGGGCTTTCCCAAAGAGGGGACAGATGTCTGTGGGCACCCATAGTGCTTAACCAGAAGCCAGCATGGCATCAGGAGCGTGCTCCTGTATGTTTTCTCAGAATGCCCTGAGCAGCAGTTCTCAAACCTTCCTGTCAGGCAGAATCCCCTGTAAGGTATATTAAAATGTAAGTTCTTAGGCCCCGCCCCCTGAGAGTCTAGGCTGCTGGGTCTGTGCTGGAGCCTGGGATCTGCATTGTCATAAGGGCTCCTTCCATCCCCAGTCATGACCTTGAGAAGTGCTAGTCTACTTCTCTGGGAGATGGGAGGGGGCAGGCCTGCAGCTCTTTGCACTATGGGCTTCAGAAGGCAGATTTTGTTTGAGGCTAAGGTTTGAATCTCCCCTTTCTAGAGGGTCTCCTATTCAGCTGTGAACAATAATGCCAGCTTTCCCCAAGATCTGCTGACAGAGGGCACAAGGTGACAGCATTGGGACTAAATGAAGGGAGATATCGGAGCTGGTGAAGACCCAGCCTTGAAGCTGGAACCCACCTGGCAAATGATGTCTCCCTTTGAAGAACTGGACCACCACCTCAATGCCGGACCTCAAGATATTCCCTCTGTTGTGCAGTGCACTGTGTGGGTGCAGGTTAGGGTCCCCAAGACCACAGTTGGGTTAATCTATTCACTAAGGATTTGCAGAACTAAGGAAAGCTTCTTATGCTCAGGGTTACAGTTTGTTACACTGGAAGTATAAGATTCAGGTCAGCAATGTGAAAAGGCACATGGGACAGGGCCAAGAGGGACCTGACTCTCGTGCCCAGAAGGCCACGCCCAGTGGAGTCATACAATAGCACTTACTTCTCCCAGCGGTGACATGTGACAACACACATAGAGGACTGCCAACTGGGGATGCTCCCCCTAGACTTGGTTTTCAGGACTCTTATTATGGGTCAACCACGGAGATACAGCTGACTGCCCATGTTGCTGACCTTGGTCTCAAGAACGTCGATAGATCAAACCAATATAGTGTGGCCCAAGACCCCACCATAAATCACACTATCAGGCTAGACTATCCAGTGCGGCCCACGGCCTTGGGTAAACAGAGGCTGCTGTCACCAGAAGAGAAACGGAGGCTGGAACTCAGCGGCTCAGGGCTGTCTGAGGAGTAGGAATAACTGCTGGATGTGAATTTGGAGGTTATCAGTTCCAGGCACCTTCTGCCAAGACCCAGGACCTGGGAGAGCATCTCTGTTCCCACCAGTGATTGGCCTGTTCGTTAGGGAAGGATCTGTGGATTTCACAGAGCTAGAAGTCGACAATGAACCCAAAATATTGGTATTGGTGTTGTATAACTTCCCATAAGATGGAGGAAAAAATGCAATTTTTTGTATCAGAGGATGGAAGGGAGAGGGTCTGGTGGAGATCATGGAAAGGCTGAAATACCCCAAACCCTCACTCCACACAGCTCTGCGTGGTATAAGGGGAGAAGAGTTCAAGCTAATATTGTCCCATCTTGAGTGTCTTCGAGGTCTGGGAAACCTCTGGGTTGCAAATTGCTCTGAGTGAGGAGCAATGTGCTACTGAAACCTATCTTAGTGAAAAACTAAGATGAGACCCAGAAATTCCACTCCTAGGTGGTGACCCAATAGAATTGAAAACAGATCCAAACAAATACTTGTACACAAATGTTCATAGCAGTGCTATGCACAATAGCCAAAAAGCTGAAACAATCCAAATGTCCAACAACAAATGAATAGAAAAAATCAAGCTGGTATATTTATACAGTGGAATATTATTCAGCCATAAAAAGGAATGAACCTTGAGAATATTATGCTGAAAGTAAAAAGCCAGACATGGAAGGCCACATTTTGTAGAATTCTATTTATATAAAATGCCCAATTAGGCAAATCTACTGAGACAGAAGAGAAATCACTGGTTGCCAGGGCCTGGGGGAGGAGGAATAAGGAGTGACAACTTAATGGGTCCAAGGGTTCCTTTCAGCGTGATAAAAATGTCCTGGAAGTGGTGACAGTTGCACGGCATTGTGAATATGCTAAATGTCACTGAATTGTGCATTTTTAAATGGCAAGTTTTGTGTATGTTTTACCCCACTAAATTAATAAGTTAATAAATTAAAACCTTAACATTCTTATAGAAAAAAATATTTTTTTTATTTCCCGGCTCTTACTGGCAAAATTTTCAGAAACTAATTAAATTCATGAAGTGAAGGATGAGTGAATTGTAAGGAGAAACATAATATTCTAACTGTTAAGGAAATATATTGTTCAGTGACACTTAAGCACGATAAAGCAGACTTTATTCAAGGGGAGGGGGCCGTGGCCATAGGTGTAGGGACCACTGTCATGGGATTTTGCAGTAAAGGGGAGAATGGACCAAACTCCAAATATAGGAGCAAGAATTTGTAGCTAAGAAGCAGGGTAGGGGGCCGTGGATGGGAAATTACTCAGAGGAAGTATCAGGGAAGGGGGGACTCTGGGTAAACTGACCCAGCGGGATTCCTGCTGAAGGCAGGCGGGGTGATCAGATGTCATCCCGGGGTGATGGTGGAGGGCGAGGAACCTGATCAGATATCAAAAGTAATCAGATATCAAGGGTGGGGGTTCTGGTCAAACGGACTTATGATTCTGCCTACAATTAGGCAGAGATGAACACGGAAGTACAAATTCAGGCCTAGTTGGAAAAGAGTTCAGGGAGTTGAGTAGACTTCAGTTAATGCGACTGTCAGTATGTAAAAATGTGAGGGTGAAGGTGCTTCAGGAACCAACAGCAAAAAGCACGCACCACCACCCCACTCCGCCCCACCACCACCCGGTGGGGTTTTAAAACAAGAATCTGGGTTATCTGATTCTACTCCAGGCATCACATGCAGAATTCAGCTCTGCTTGTCTGCTGTTTCTTGTTTTCCTTCACATACTGGCATCATCCCCAGGCGGGTGCCACTTCAGCCAGACCAGGACCTGGAGAAGCAGCCCACCTCATCCTGGGTGACCTTCCCTAGCAGCTTCCCCTCAAGTCTTGTTGGCTAGTACCACCCACCACTCGATCAATCCCTGGCCAGGACAATGGGATCATCTGGGAGGCTTGCACCTATCAGGACGTGCCCTCTAGGGCTAAGGAGACAGGAGGATGAAGGCTGCATGCAGGACAGCAGATGGAAGCCTGGACCTCTGGTATTAGCAGCAACTCCCTCTGGATAATTGGAGGATGGTTGGATTTTACTTTCTTTTTTTTGAATCCATACTGTCTAAATTTCTATAACTTTTTAAAAATAATGTAAAAGGAATCAAAATCAGAGAAACAGAGAGAGACAGAGAGACAGAGAGGGAGGAAATTCAGCAACTGGAAAATCAGAATAGATGGCTTTCTGCGCTGCCTACCAGTGCTTACAAAGAGGGATTTATAATGGCAACAGAACCATTTGGGGTCTGGTTGTTCAGACACCTGGACACCCACGAGCCACGCCCCCTTCGAGGTAGTTCAAAACCTAGATTTCTCTCTTACCCCAACCTGTGGACTCTGGAAGATGCCATCAGTTCTAACAATCCAGGATACACACACACAAACACACACACACACACACACACACGCACGCACGCACACATGCACACGCACAGAAACGTGAACTCCACTGTGAACTGAAGGCAGGGCAGGTGCTGTTTTAGTCACCACTGTGTCGCCAGCACCATTCAGCATGGGGCTGGACATAAGGAGTATGTGTTGGAATGAATGAATGAATGGAATGAGCTTTTGAAAAACTATGCTAAGAGCTTTAGAGTGCGCCAGGCATGAGTGAAATTGATCTCTCCCTGCTAGTAGGCTTGCCTCTCTGCTCGAGCTGGTTTCCTGGCCTCTGAAACGGGAACAGTTAGGCATTTGGATGTTGGGTGAGGTCATGTGTGTTAGGCCAACCTGAAGGTGCCCAGGCGAGTTGGGGAGGTTTGCTCAACCAGAGGCCACTGTGACTGTTGTTATAATTATTGCTGTTGCCACTGACAGTCACACTGAGTGAGAAGAAGAGATCGAAGGGAGTCAAGGGAGGAGTGCTGGGAAACCCCAGTCACCCCAGAAAACTGGTTCAACTAGTGTCTGCACATTCATTTCAGAGCACACAAGTGGAGCCTGTGGGAAAAGGGGTGGCAGGGCTCAGCTAGCCTCTGCCATATCTGGGAGGCACCCCCGGGATCCTCACTGAGTTGGCCCACTTCAGACAACCAGGGCCCAGCCCCCTCGGTGTCCAAAAGTGGACCCCTGGCATCTCCACGGAATGCCAAGATGGAGATTCCCACAGGGAGCCAGTGCCACTTCTCAAAGGGCCTCCTGCTCTCAGGTAAGGAGGAAACAAACACCTGGGGCTGAGAGGGGAAGTGGGCCTTGGCCCAGGAGTGGAGGGTTCCCCTCGGAAGACGGGAAGGTTGTCAGGGTTGATGAAATTATTAAAGATGAGGGGAAAAGCAGCAGAATCACAGCCCTCACCATTTAATCTATGAAATTTTCTAGACTGTTAGGCCCACGAGGGCAGGAATTTATTTGTATTCAGTTCCTTGCTGCATTCCCAGTGCCTAGAAATCAAGGGAATTTTAGACATATCATATATAATTGGTATTGTAGTATAAATAATACATATGCTACATATAAGTACTGGTTGGGTGACTGAATGAATGAATGAATGAATTCTGAAAGTCCAAGTGTTTAGAAGAAACCCACACAGCATCTCAGGGTAGAAAACCTTCTGGACTAACCAGTGGAACGGCAAATCTGTGACCTCCAGCACCTGGGTTCCCACACCTGAACCCAGGCAGACATCACTAATCAATTCCAGAACTGTTTCTAATGAGCAGCACTGAGACTCCTTAACCCCTAGATGAGGACCTATAGGGAGGAGAGCGCTGTGGTCCCTGACCAACACCTGTGACTCCCCACAGCCTTGGTCCTGGCCCTCTGGGTCCCCCGCAACTCCTGGGCGGCCCTCCGCATCCAGAAGATTCCAGAGCAACCTCAAAAGAACCAGGACCTTCTCCTGTCTGTCCAGGGCATTCCAGACACCTTCCAAGACTTCATCTGGTACCTGGGGGAGGATGCCTATGGTGGCACACGACTGTTCACTTATATCCCTGAGCTACAGCGACCCCAGAGAGATGGCAGCGCCATGATGCAGCGTAACATTGTTGGCTTCCCCAATGGCTCCATGCTGTTGCATCACGCCCAGCCCAGTGACAGTGGCACCTACCACGTGGAGGTCACCATCAACCCTTCCTGGACCATGCGAGCCAAGACCGAGGTCCAGGTGTCTGGTGAGTGTCGGGTGCTGGGGGCGGAAATGGGGAGGCTAATACTCCCTGAGCAGTGACCACGTGCCAGGCCCTGAAAATATTATTTACTCCTTACATGTATTAACTAATAAAATATCTATTGAATGTCTACCTTGTGCCAAACAGAGGCCAACCCTGGTGGCTGTGCCAACTCGCTTTCTTGTCACATGCATTAATGAAGGAAATATCTATTGAGCACTTAGTGTATGCCTGGCCTGGAGGAATACACTACATCCCTCAACCCTCATATTCAGAAGTCAAGTATTTTTTGAGGAATCTTTGGGCCAAGCACTAGAGGCAGAGCGATGGATGACAACAACAGCTAACATTTCTTGGGCACTTGTTATGGGACACGTTCTGTTGTAAACATGCCCTAGAGCATAACTTCTCAACCTGGGCACTGCTGACACTTTGAACTGGCTAATTCTTCTTAGCAGGGGGCTGTCCTGTGCACTGTGGGATATTCAGCAACCCTAGCCCCTTCCCACTAGAGGTCAGTAGCGCCCTGCCAGTCGTGACAACCAAAAATGTCTCCAGACATTGCCAACTGTCCCCTGCCCCCGTGTGCAAAATCACCCCGGTTGAGAAACAGTGCCCTATTTTAACTCTTTTGTACCTTTAGAAAACTCCATGAAATGCTATATGTCAATTATATCTCAATGAATGGGGGGAGGAGAGAGATGAGTAATAATAACTTAACCCTCCCAGGCATTCTCGGTCATTCATCATCTATATCCCCATAGGACTCTGCTCATCCTTTACTTTTGTGACTTTCATAATGTGTTCTAATTTATCAGTTTACATATTGGTCTCACTAGAATAGTTATTTCCTTCAAGGTGAGAGAAATAGGACGCACTCATCTTTTCGTTATCCAACACCTGCCACAGCATGTGGGACATAATAGGTTCTCAGTTAATGTTTGTTGAATAAATAAATAAACAAATAAATGAAAGCTTTAATGTAAGGAATTCCATCAGGCAGGTGCCATTATTGTCTCCATTTTACAGATGGGGAACCGAGGTATGGAAATTGCTAGATCTGGGCTTTCATGCCGTGACATCACAATGCCAGGCTCTGGGAACTTAACTACTTCCTCCCGAAGCAGAGAAAGAAAAAAAATCTCCCTACTTTCATTCAAACATGGATGTCGATCATGAGCATGTAAATAACAAATTAATAATAAATGTCACTATCACTTCAGATAGTAACATTAATAATAATAGTGATAGTTAACATTATTTAGTGCTTGTTACATGCCAGCTTAATGAATAATAGTTCATTTAATCCTCATGGCAGCCCCGTGAGGTGAGTAATACTATTAGACTCATTTACAGATGAGGAAACTGAGGCACAGAGAGGTTATGACGAGATAAACAAGATGACGTGATCTGGGATGGGAGGTCATCAGGGAGGCCTTCCTGGAGAAGTGACATCTGAGCAGAGACAGGAAGGAGGGAGAGAACCCTGAGGATTTCTGGGGGACAGAGGTCCCAGCAGAGGGAAGAGCAAGTGCAAAGGCCCTGAGACTAGACTAGCTTGCGGTGCTCAAAGTGTAGACAGAAGGGAGCCATGGCGACAGGACGCCAAGCAAGTCAGGTGTGTATGGAGTTGAGATCTGACTGCCACAGGGGCCAGGCTTACAGGCCGTTGGGAAATTAATGAGAAGCCACAGAAGGTTTTAAAGAGAGTTTTAAAGTGATGTCATGGCATGACAAAACAGTGGGGCCCAGTGCAAGTTGAATGTTCATTTGATCCAGGAAGAACCTGAGGTTCAGATGGTTTAAGGCACCTCCTGAGTATCGGGCAGACAATCATCAAATCAGCGACAGAGCTGCATTCGAATACAGGGCCACGTGAATCAGATGAAGAGCTGCTTCTGCAGACACTGCATTGCTCACTCACTCATTTCTTCAGCAAGCACTCCCTAAATGCCTCCTCTTCGAGGCCTCCCATGTCCGGCCCAGTGTCTGGGCAGTGCTGGAGACACAGTGGTGACTGAGTCCTGCCTTCTCAGGGCTCACAGCCCAGGAGGGAAGACAGATATTAACTAAATAATCACACACACACACTTACATGCACACACACACACTCTAAATCATTATGAACAATGCAAGTACTGTGAAGGAAAGGCAAGTCCAGTGATTATTCAGTTATGAATAGGGGATTCATTTGGGGTATCAGGGAGGCTGGCCTGAGAAGGCGATCCTTCCACAAAGCCTGAATGATAACTGGCATACTCAGTACAGGGGAAAGATGCTTTGGAAGATGTTCAGGCAGAGGGCTCAGCCTGTGCAAAGGGCCTGTGGCAGGAAATTGTAGGGCTCTTGACCTGAGCTGGCAGAAAGCCAGCATGACTGAGGCGGGAGAGCAAGGAGGGCTTCCTAAGGCAAAGCTGAGGTCGTAAGGGCAGACACTCTTCCCAGCTGACTCATAGTGGGAAGATCTTGTGAAAACCCAGAGGTGGCCCCTGGGATGTTAATGCCAAGATGCCTGGGTTCACAGCAGGGCAGAACCCATCGTTGAATGAATGAAGGGGTGGGGAGCCCAGCAGAGTCTGGAGTGAACAAGAAGAGTGGTCAGGTGCTCCCTCTTCCTGGAGGGGACGCCACCTCTGCTCTCATCTCTGCTCATAGGCTCCGTTCTCCTCTCCACATCTGGGGATTCCCACCAGGACATTAAATAGGGTTTGGCCCAGGTTTTTCTGCATGTTCTGAAAGGAAGGGGAGCCAGAGAGAGAAAGGCAGATAGACAGACTGGGAGAGAATCCAATCAACCCAGCCTGGCCTGCGATTTGCTTCCCCTTGAGTCAAGGGTTCACCCTTTGCCCGAATGGGTGGGATCAAGTAGGACAAACGAGATGCGGGGCTGGGGACCTGGGGATCAGGGCTGAGACTCGACACCTGCCATTTCTAGTGATGATCATAAAATATATTTGTTATCATTTTGCTCACCATTAAATCCCAAGGCACGCAGTAAATATTTGCAGTGCTATCTCCTATCTAGGGAGCACTGACTCTATGCCAGGCACCTCCAGGCTCGGGGCTTTGCAAACCTCATGTCATTCCATTTCTGGAACAATCCGCATTTTGCAGAGGGACAAACAGGCCCAGAAAGGGCCCAAGACCATGCCACTGGTTGGCAGGGAGCTGAGGCTCCGGCTGGGCCCAGGCCCCTCTGCCACCTGTCTTTTTCTCGACCCTGGCTGCTTCCACAGCGGGCTCTAGGGAAGCACCAAGGGGTCCCCTTGGAGAGCAGCAAATTGAGGGGTGGGAATTGCCCTGGCTTCTGGAAGGCTGAACACAAAAGGGTTCAGCTCAACAGAAAAGGAAGAGCAAAGGAAAAGGTGGAGACTGAATTGATGGGAATTCAGGACAGGGTCAGGAGTGTCCTCGTTTCAGGACAAGTCTCCTTGGCAACCAGGGCATTGATATTTGAGGGCAGCTGTGGGGTGGGAGACGGAAAGGATGGGGAGCACTTCCTGTGTGCCGGCTAACTCGTATGCTTTATCTCTCCTAATCAGGAGGGGATTTGACGGGAACAGAAGTTACCCCAGTTGGTGTTTGCAGAAAGGGATTTAATTAGGGTATCGCATGCTCACAGCACCTTCAAGAGGCTGGGAACTAAGCACAGGGTATAAATGACTCAGCAGAGCTGCTCCTTCCAGAGCAAAAATTGCCCACACTATCAGCACTAGGCGCGCAGCACCTGCCTGTCAGCCCTGGAAAGTTGCATTCATTCATTCATTCTTTCATTCATTATGCATTCAAGAAACATCTCTTGAGGACCTGCTGTGTGCCAGGCACTGAGTTTACAGAAGGAACAGACCAGAGATCTCTGCCCATGTGGCGTTTGTATGTTGGTGGGCATGTCAGCCACATTCGCACCATCAAAGGGCCGGCCTAGTGCCTGCATCTCTGGTCTGCAATGACTAGTCTCACGTGGGTACATCTGATTGGGGAGGCTGAGTTACATGTAGGTGCCTGCTCTCAGGTAAGGAGAAAACGAATGCCTAGGGCCGCGGGGAGGAAGTGGGACTTGGCCCAGGAGTGGAGGATTTCCCTCAGAAGACGGGAAGGTTGTCAGGGGAGATGAAATTATTAGAGTAAGATGAGGAGAAAAGCAGCAGAATCACAACCCTCACCATTTAATCTATGGAATTTTCTAGAATGTTAGGCCCATGAGGACAGGCATTTATTTGTATTCAGCTCCCTGCTGCATCCCCAGTGCCTAGAAATCTAAAGAATTTTAGACATATCATATATAATTGGTATTGTAGCATAAATAATATACATGCCTATAAGTACTGGTTGGGTGACTGACTGAATGAATGAATGAATTCAGAAAAAGAGACTAAGAAAGCGAGTCCCCAGCAGGACTCCCAAAGTGGAGGGTTTACAGGCACGGGCAGCCTGAAAACACAAGAAAGGCCCAGGACACACAGATACGGTGGCTGAACCCACTCACAGGGGAGGAAACTGAGGCTCATAGAGGAGAAGTCAGTTGCCCACGGTCCCACACCCACAAAGGAGCAGAAACGGGGCTCAGAAGCCCAGGGGGAAGTCACGGTCATTTACAGCAGGTTTCTGCTGTCCCGTAAACCTAGTTGTGGGGAGTTGTGGCCTTTGGGCAACCCTCCATGGGCTCCCCAAAGCCTTCTGGGTCCTCTGACACCCATGACAGTTAACTGCAGAGTCCAACTCCCCTTTACCGACCATGTGCAGAGTGCTTCCCACACACTTATCCTTTGCATCCTCCCAGCCATGGCTTAATGCTCCCCATTATTCAGATGGGGAAACTGAGGCACAGAGGGTTTAAGCAACTTGTTCAGGCCACTCAGATAAGGAGCAGCACTTAAACCCAAGTTGAGTGGTACCAGAGTCCACACTCTTAACTATGACTTTACAGCTGTCCCCCCTTATCCACAGCTTCACTCTGCAGTTTTGGTTACCCACAGTCAACCTGCAGTCTGAAAATACTAAATAGAAAATTCCAAAAGTAAACAATTCATAAGCTTTGAGTTATACGCCTTTCTGAGTAGCATAATGAAATCTCGCACTCTCCAGATCAGACGTGGATCACCCTTTTGTCCAGCATCTCTAGGCTGTAGAAGCTCCCTTCCCATTAGTCACTCAGTAGCCGTCTCCATCATCTGATCGGCTGTCACAGTATCGCAGTGCTTGTGTTCGAGGAACCCTTGTTTTACTTAATAACGGCCCTAAAGTGCAAGAGTGATACTGGCGATTCGAACATGCCACAGAGGTGCTTCCTTCAAGTGAAAAGTGAATACAATGCAATAAAATATTTTTAGAGACAGAGACCACATTCACATAACTTCTATTATAGTACCTTGTAATAATTGTTCTATTGTATGTTATTAATTGCTTACTGTGCCTAACTCATAAATTAAACTTTATCATAGGTATGTATGTACAGGGGGAAAAAAATAGAATATTTGGGTTTTGGTATTATCTTCAGTTTCAGGCATCCACTAGGAGTCTTGGGATGTATTCTCCATAGATAAAGAGGGACTTTAACAGCCACCATCGAAGACTGACTATACAGTGTCAAGGGTTTACTACTCACCAACATTTTGACCTTTAGTCAAATGGCCAAACCTCTCAGAGCCTCCATTTCCATGTCCACGAAATAGGACAAACACAAAACCTCCCGCCACAGGATCGTGATACGGACCATCTCTGCAAATCCCCATGATGCTGCTGCTTTTGAAGCTGAGAAAATCAACAAAGACCAACCAAATGAGACAAACAAAGGTTATTTATTCAGTGCTTGCTATATACAGTAAAGGAGTCAGCTGTAGGAGACGCAAAAGCAGGCAGAGGGCTGGGAAGGTGTTTGGTGGAAAACAAGGAAGGTGTCAGGAGTGATTGGAGACTGTTGACACAGGGAAGCCAGCTAGAAGAGGGCATCTTATGTGACTGATTAGGGTTCATATTTGGCTCCCTCTGGTGGGTCCTAAGTTAGAAGCAAGGACAAAAATTAGGAGCACGGTTAGTTATTAACCAAGTCCCGGCCATCTGGGGCTGATTGTTACAAAAGTTATTGTTTAGCTTCCTGGATTGTCACTAGAGATAGTGGGCCAGCATCCTGCAAGTCTGGCTGAAGGCAGGCTGGCTTCCTGGGCTGTTGATAAGAGAGTTGGTTTCCCAGGTATGTTGCTGCAGGCTACGGGTCAGAATTCTACCTTTACAGAATTTCTAGCCCTTGTCCATTTGTATAACGGTGTCCCAAAGCACTTTTCAGATGTGATTGCATCTAATCAAATATCAACATGGATAACTCTGGTCCATAGAAGAAGACTCAGATGATTCTTCGTTCGTAGAACTGAGTATAGATGGTCCCAGAGACCAATGAAAAGAAAAGCCAAAAAAATGATTTTTTTTCCAGTCCTGGAAGAAGAAACAGAATGTGAAGAGCAATCCTAATTATTTCTTGCTGAACAAACTCGGTGGTCTAAATAGACAACTGTGTGATTATGTTCACAATTTCTGGAATCAGGAATTCAGACAGGGCTCAGCAAGGATGGCTTGTGGGCTTTGTGAGATCTGGAACCTCAGAGGAGATGACTCAAAAGGCTGAGGATGACTCCAATGCTGGAGGTTGGAATCATCTAGAGGTGTCTTCACTTATATGTCCAGAGATTCATCCTGGCTGTCTGCTGGGACCTCAGCTGGGCCTGCTGACTGGATCATCACATGGTCCCTCCAGTGTGACTGCTTGGGCTTGCTCACAATGGGGCAGCTGGGGAGAGCACGTGGGGAGTGAGTACCACAAAAGACTGAGGCAGAAACTGGGCAGCTTCTTCTGACCTACCTACCTTGGAAGTCACAGTGTCACCTACACTGCATTTTTTTGATTACAGGGAAGTCATGAAGGTTGCCCAGATTCAAGGGAAGGAAGTTAGACTCTTCTAATAGATAGGAGAATAGCAAAGTTGTAGCACAGAAGAGCATATTATTGCAGCCAACTTTGGAAAATACAGAGATTCATAGGCTCCCTCTTAACTGTCTATAATAATAAGCAGATAATATAACAAGTTATAAAAATAAGACATTTAATCATGTGAATTAGGCAGAGTTCTTGCTGCAGCAACAGAAACAGCTTCTGGATGTTTTAAGTGGAAGAGGAATGGATTAAAGGATTTTGAGCAGCTTGAAGATGCTCCAGGATGGCAGCGAACCAGGCTTGAGAAGTGGTGTATGTTGAATTACATCCTTTCAGGAAGGTGTGTGGAGTCTTAACCCCCAGCCCTTCAGAATGGGACCTTATTTGGAAATCGTGTCATTACAGAGGTGATCAAGTTAAAATTAGGTCACTAGGGTGGGCCTTAATCCAATGTGACTGATGTCTTTATAGAACACAGGGAAATTTGTACACAGAAATTTGTATGTGAAACTGCCCAGGGTTTCAACATCAGAAGCAATGTTGGTGTTTTGTTTGGTGAACATAGTGCTTTAAGTCATGTTTAAATGAGCTGACAACAAATGAGGGTGGAAAAGATCTCTATTTTGGGCAGCCTTCTGCGCAGCTAAAGCATGGTAGCAAAATGATTCCAGGCCTCACAATTCCACAACTTCCTGAACAAAGGACTTTTTTTACCCTGTGAACTACAGCCCTTCACTTCCCTCTGATTGGACCAACCTGAACCAATCACCAAGGCCAAGGGAATGCAGAGCTCTGATTGGCTAACGTCTGGATTGTTGCCCATCCTGATCCAATCACTGTGACAAAGGGTGGAACTGTACTGATTGGAATATACTAATGAGAGCCTCATCCAGAGCCAGAGGTGGGATCTTGGAGGCCTCACAATGGCCATGTGGTTGAAGGCGCTGGGGAGACACCCATGTGTTTATTCTACTGGCATTAATTAACTGGTTACATAGTTAAGTAAGCTCTGAAGGAAAGGTATATCAGGAGTCTCCTTGGCCTGGGGTTGTCAGAGAGGGCTTCCAGAGGAACTGGGAACAGAACAATGAGCAGGAGTTGTAGCATGAGGGGAAGAACATGCCAGTCAGAGGGAACAGCAAGGGGGAGGGCTGGGCAGCCAAAGAGTGAGGAAGGGAGTCCTGAGTGATGAAGCTGGGCGGCTGGATGGGGCAGCAGGGGCCAGAGCAAGCAGATCCTGGGGCATGGGACTCTGGATGTTGTAAGAAGACTGAGCAATTGTATGGAAGGGGGAGGACAGGGACTGGGAGTCTCCCTGAGTCAGCCAAAATGACCTCAAACTTGCCCCACTTCCAGAGTCACTCACAAAAGCCACTGAATTTCCACTTGCTGTTGGGTTCAGGAAGGTAGAAGGTGCAAAAGTTGCTAGCACAGTGTCCAGGAGAAGAATAGCCTTCTATACTCTACCCAAATGCAACCCCCTAGGCCCGGGTTTGCACATCTGCAAAATGTGACTAACCTAGCCACCTCCCTGGGCTGTGGGGACAACTATGCCCAAATACCAGGCAAGCCTGGACATAGGCTATGCCCTTCCTAAGTGATAATATTAAATTTTATAGTGGATTTTGGACACTTTGAACAAACTTTTAGAGAGATGGATAAAATAGGTAAATATTTATTAATTTGATGACATTCGGCCAGTAGGCAGCAAGGACTTGAACCCCAGTCCTGCCTTTGAACTCTATGAACATAGCAGGGACATAACAGGTGTCCGACTTGAGATTAAAGGCTGTAGGTTCTCATGGTGGGGACTACAAGTAAGGTAGACTTCATCCCATATCTGCCATGTCAAGTTTGCAAACATGGCAAGTCGAGTCCCCTATGACTCCCCTGAGTCAAAACAGCCCAGAACTTCATCCTTTAACTAGAAGAATGGAGGTATCATCAACTGAAGTGAAAAAAAAGCAGAGGGGTGAGGTAGGTTTCGGGGAGCACTTAGGAGGTAGGTTTTGGATGTGCTGAGGATGGTGAGAAGTCTAGAGAAGCAGAGATCCTGGCAGGAGAGCCAAGGGGTCCCATCTGGGACACACTGGGTTTTATGTGCAGTGAAATCAACCAGACGGTTGGAAAGTTAGATGTATACTTGGATCTGAAAAGAAGGAGAAAGCTCTGGGCTGGCACACCGGTGTGCAATAGGGGGCAGGGCTCCTGAGACATCACACAGTCTTCTCTCTCATAACCCTCAGAAAAGCAAACGGAGCTGCCCATTACACAACTGCCCGTGACCACTGGGATCGCGGTTGCCATCATCATTGGATCTCTCGCTGCCGGGTCTCTCTTCATTGGCAGCATTGCCTATCTCCTGGTGACAAGAGCCTGGAGAGGCCAGAGGCACAGGTACAAGGGCCCCAGGCCTCTCTCTGCTTTCATTTTGTCTCCTCTCTCTCCCTTCTCGATCAATTCCACTGACTGCTTCTTCCACAAGTCACATCATCCGATGCATACACAATCTTGTTAAATCTTGGAATTCCTGAGATGAAAAAGAATCTTTCTGTCCATATTAGATAGAATTTTGCATTGCAAGGGACAGAAACCCGACCCTTGAACTGGCTTACAAAGCATTAGAAAGTTTTTTTGTCCCACATGAGCTTCAGGTATGACTGGATCCAGAGACTCAATTTTATCAAGAACTCCATACACCTCTCAACTCTGCTTTTCTCTGTGGTGGCTTCACTCTCAGGGAAGGTTCTCCCCTTATGAGGTGACAAGATAGCTTCCAGTGGCTCCAGGCTTCCATCCCACCAGCTCAGCCAGCTCAGAAGAAAGACTGAACCTTGTTCTTGAGAGTTCTAACAAAATCCCAGGGCTTTCTTAAATAGCATGTCTTTGCACGGACCAGTCACTGTGGCCAGGTGCTGGAATGCTCTAATTGGCCAAGCGTGGACTGTTTGTGCAGCCCTGGGGCTCAAAATAGACCCATATGACCACATGACCACATGACCACAAAACAGATCCACATGACCAATGAAGCGGAGTGGATGGTGGGCAGGCAAAGCCATCGGTTAGTGCCTGCTTCTGCATGGCGGGAGGGTGGGGAGCAAGTGAGAAGTTGGGTCCTGTTTCCCAAGAGACAGTTTGTTAGTGAAAAATTCCTTCCACATGAGATTATCCTTTTCAGAACTTTTTGACCTTGTTTCTGAGCTGGTTGCAGATAAGATGTCTAATTTTTCTGCCTCTCCATAATCCCCAGAAAATAAAAGCAACCATATTCTCTCCTTCCTCAACACTTCCTTGTGTGTTGTAATTTCTTGACCTTCATCATCCTACTTGTCTTCTCCTGATAGGTTCTAATTTAGGTGTGGCAAACAGCTATAAAATATAATGTAAATGGAGCCACTTTAATGAGGCCGGAAGCTGCCAAACCAGAGGGACTGCTTTGGACTGCTTATGCCTCAGAACTTTGGAATGTTAAAACAGGGCAAGATAACCTTTGGATGGGAGCTAAAACAACAATGCACCCCAAAGCACTGTTTACAAAGATAACAAGAAAGCAGATATTATGACTGCTGGACTGATGACTATTGAACTGAAAATTTAAAACATTCTTTAGCACTAACCTCACCATGTTAGCTTCTCTGCACCAGTAGCAATGCCTTCCTTCTATGAATGTCATTGTTCCTCTTCCCTTTCTCATAAAAATCTCTTGCCTTCAGCTCCTAATTGGAATGCTACTTGAGTTTCTGCCTGAATCAGTTTCCTGATAGCTATTCTTTTTTATCTCAAATAAGTGCTTCTTGCCTCTCAGTTTAACCTTTTATTTTTCGGTTAATACAGCCTTCTCCTCCCAGCCCGATCAGCAAATCAGTCACGTGTTTGTTGAGGGCCTATTAAGTGCCAGGCACTGTGCTATGTACTAGAGAGCTCGGTAGAGAAGGAGTTGGTGGGTGTTTCTAGGTTCTGTGGGAAAGGATGCTGTGATTGATTAATAATGTCTGCCACAATCGTATGGAAGGCAGTGAAGGCACAAAAGCAATTCTGGCTAGACTCCTTAGGCAGAATAAAAGGAGGTGAGGGGCAGATTTGGCCCTCAGGCCATAGTTTGCTGTCCTCTCTAAAAAAAACTAAGGCTTAGAGACATGAAGTCATTTGCCAAATGGCGTAGAACTGGCCTGGGAGTATCAGTAGGAATCCAGGCCTGAGTGACTTGTAAGCTCCAGAACCAGAACTAGACTCCATGAGTCCTCAGCCACTATGGCCAGTGACTCTCTGCCTGGAACTCCCTACTCGTGATTTCTGCACAGCTAGTCTTCTCGACTGTTTCAGGCCTTTGCCTAAATGTCACCTTCTCAGTGAGGCTCCCTGCACCATCACATCTGAAACTGTACACACACCCTTCTACCCTCTGCCCCTTTCCATTTACATTCCACTGTCAACCATTTGTTCAAATTCTCTCTCTCAATTCCCCTCCATTCCTCCCTCCCTCTCTCTCTCCCCTACCCACCCACTAGTGTCTAACCCGGGAGGCCAGGGATCTTTGTCAGTCTGGTTCCCATTTGTGTCCCCAGTGCGTTACACAGTACTCAGCTCACGGTTGGTGTTCTGTAAATGTTTAGTGAATTAATGAATTTTCTGTAGTGACATCAAGTGTTCTTTTTAAATAAGAGTATTCAAATGAGCCAATTTAAAGAGAAACATTAAGGAAATCATAAAATGGCTGGATGGAGCAGAATTGTTTAGATGGTCCGTATAAATGGTGGTGTTACAGAAAAGTTGCTCGCTGGCATAAGGTGGAGGCTGGGGAAACTGGAGGGCTGTGTGGGAGAAGAGACAGCAATGGGGACAGGCCTCCTCTGGCTCATTCTGAAGCAGGGACCAGCCCTCTCACTCTCTGGGGCCTGGTGGGCTTTCCAGCCCCTCTAGGTCTCTCTCCGCCCATCTGAGCATCTTACTATATTAATGTTTATTCCTTCCCTATGTCTCCAGGATGGCGACCACAGTGAAACCAGAGCTGAGCCCCAGTCGTAACAGCAGTAAGCCAGAGGCCCTGTCTTGCTCCCCTACCCTCCTCAAGGATTCTTCTTCCTCTCCCCCCAGCCACAAACCCATTGCTGTCCCCTACTCGGGGCCTTCCAATAGCTTGCCCCACCCGGACTCTGGGGCTTTCCAGACTCAGCCACAGATTCTAAGGACATTAGTGCTCACCCTAAACCTGCTTTCTCTTCTCTTTTCAATGGCTGGCACTCCACATCCCCTGTCACCACTACACTTACCCAGCCACCAACAGGCCATGGCCCAGCTCAGGCTCCATCTCCCTGATCCCCACACCCAGCTCCTTGCTAGTCTCCCGGCCTCCAGACTAGCTTTCACCCAATCCTGGGCAAGATACTTCTAGAACTCTGGCGCCCTCTGCTCAAAGACCCTTCATGGCTCCCTCTGTCCTTAGGACAAATTGCAGACTCCTTAACATGGCTTTCAAGGCCTCCCGTAAACTAATCCCCACTGTTTTTCCTGGTTTCACCTCTCATGTGTAACATTCCCACTCTCAAAAACAAAACAAAACAGGTTATGATAGATAGATAGATAGATAGATAGATAGATAGATAGATAGATAATGATGATAGATGGCATATAGGTCCAACGGATCAGACATTATTATAGTTCCCCAAACATGTCAGCTCTCTCACCATCAAAACTCCGCACACCCTCTCCCATCCTTGCATAACTCTCACTTCTCCTTATAGTCTCATATGTCCCCTCCTCCAGGAAGCCCTCCCTTACCCACTTCCAGGAGCCCTATTGACCCCCCTTATTCCAACCCTGCCCACTCTGGATCATCCCTGTTTGGGGACAGGTCTGTATCCCCCACTGGACTGTGAGCCCCAGGAGGGCAGGGTCAGGGCTGCCTCAGTCACTGCTGTGTCCCCAGAGTAGGCTGGGCAAGAAGAGGGGTTTGCACAAACATTAGCTGAATGAATGAATGAATGAAAGAACGAACGTGAATAGCAGCCAGATTGGGCCTGTGGGCCACCTGACAGCGGTTCCTCCCTTTGTCCTCTGCTTCAGGTGACAACAACGCCTATGAAGTGATGCCATCCCCGGTCTTCCTGGTGTCCCCCCTGAGTGGCACAGGGTTCACGAACAGCCTCACAGTGAGCCCCACCTCCCTCCCCTGAATCCCACTCTGACGTGGAGCCTCCCCTCCCAGTCATCTGCAACTCTCTCTAGGATCCTCCCTTATTTAGAAACCAGAAGGAAAAGGACTGGAAGGAGAGGTAGAGAGCGTTTGTCTGGACATGGAGACAGAGGTCAGGCTCTCTTTTTTCTTGTCAGTATTTTCTGCACTGAGCATATAGTCTCTTTATACTCAGGTGGGAACGGTTGATGAAAATAAGAATTAAATATGAAGAGAAATTTAAGAATCTAAGAACTTAGAACCACAGGTGCTGACGGGGCGGGGCTGAGCGTCAATGGGGTGATTGTCAGACCACTGGAAAATCACCCCATTGACGCTCAGGGCCCTCACGCCCATTCCTCAGAGGAGAAACAGAGTGGAGGGGAGGCTGTGCCCTCCCCGCCGGGGACTCGCAGCCAGGGACGGGCGATGGGGACTTAGAATCAGGTCTGTCTCAACACCAAAGGTCAAAGGTTGGAGGCCATTGGGGTGCCAGGGGGCCTGGCTCACCTCTCTTCTTCCCTTGCAGGCCCCACCCCTGCCCCCACCCCTGCAGCCAAAGCCGGAGACCCAGCACTACCAGGTGTGGAGCGGGCAGTGGGAGGGGGGGACTGAGACTCACAACGACCAGTGGGAGGGAGCTGGCCTCACCACCATCGCCCCACTTGGGTCCATAGCTCCCTGGAAGCACCCTGTACGGCCATGAGACCTTGGACAAGTCCAAGCTTCCTCCTTCATGAAAGGAATCCAAGGCCACGAATTTGCACGGGGGGAAATGAAGCCAAGAGAGGGGAAGGGCTTCACTCCGGGTCACGCGGCAGGTCAGGGCCCCATTCCTGGGCCTGGGTCTCAGCCCCTCTCCATACCCAGGTGTCTGCCCCTGGATTCCTGTCCTTATTCTCTCTCCTTTCCCGTGCCTCTGTCACTGCTGTCTCTTTGTCTCTGCCACTTGTGCCTACTGCTTTTTCTGGCTCTTTCAGTGTTTCCATGTCTCTGTCACTCTCTCTTTCCATCTCAGTCTTCTGTTCTGTGTGTGTGTGTGTGTGTGTGTGTGTGTGTGTGTGTGTGCGCGCGCACGCGCGCGCGCACGCATCTCTCTGTCTCTTAGCTTCTACGTGGTTCTTCTGTCTCTTCCCCGTCTCCCATCCCAACAACAACCCCTCACTCTCTTTTCCTTCTCTCCCCCAGGATCTGCTGAATCCTGACCCTGCCCCTTACTGCCAGCTGGTGCCAACCTCCTGAAGGCCACTAGCTGAGGGAAAGCCTCAGCCCTCCCCTGGGGGCCTCACACCTGCAGAAGAGCCATACCAGAGACCCAGCAAGACCAAGTTATCAGGGCTATGGGGCTGACAAGGTGCACTCAGCTGAAGACACAGCCTAGCATTTGGCAGATGTCCCAGGCAGGGGTCAGGAGATAGTGACAGGCCCAGCAGTTCAACCGCCCTCTGAGTATACCACCCATCTTTAATGTGGTCCTTCCAGACATCTGGCCTGAGCCTCGTGCCCGGGCAAAGCAGGCTCTCACCTCCCCACTATTCCTTCACCAACATATTTGGGGCTGAGAAGGGTGGTGTCAAGCCTGTCTCCAGCCAGAACTCACAGGTGCCCACTTGGCTGAGCGCCAGACTGACTGTTGGCCTACAGTGCCCCACCCCTGCTCCCTGGCTGCCCTCAGAGCCCCTTCCCCTGGGGACAAGGCAGCCCCCCATTACACATGTCCCAGAGGACAAGACACGTGGCGGGGAGGGCTGGCCTCAGGCCTGTGGCCCTTGATGACAGACCTAGTTAGTTACCAAGGCTGCCAGACCCCTTCCTTGCTCAGGCAGATTCCAGCCTCTCTCAAAATTCAGTTTCTCAAAACCTGTGGCCAACTTCTGCCCATGGCTCCCATCAATTCTCACCCAGTCGCTCCCCACCCACCCCCAGTCTCAAACGTGGGCCCCATCAGTGGCCCTTAATTTATCAACTCATTCAGCAATAAATAGGCTGTGTGCCATGCATAGTTCTAGGTCCTGCAGCTTTGGCAGGGAACAAAGCAGACAAAAACTCCTGCTCTCAAAGAGGAACACTCTGCCCGGGGAAAGAGACAGGAAACGAAATAAGTAATGTGAGGTGGGACACCAAAAAAGTGACAATAAGCAAAGAACTGAAGGAGGAGAAGGAAAGAGCCGTGTGGGGGTCTGGAGGAAGAGCCTTCCAGGCAGAGGGCAAAGGTCCTGAGGCAGGAGCTGCCAGTGTGTTCCAAGAGGCCAGGGTGGTGGAAGCAGAAGGAAGATGGGGGGCCAAGGAGCGAGGGGAGAAGAAGTCAGGAAAGTGAGGAGCGATGACGTGAACTGGGTCACATAAGACACTGCAAAGACCTGGCTTTTGCTTTGGGAGCTGGAGAAAAAAAAAGGCTGAATAACGGCACCTCAGAAACTTTGCTGTTGTGATAAGGATTGTGATCGTGAGATGCGAAGATGACCCTGGATTTCCTCAGTGAGCCCTAAATGTAATCACAGGGGTCTTTAGAAGAGAGTTGCAGGAGGAGCAAGAGAGTCAGAGAAGGCCCTGTGAAAACAACAGAAGCAGAGGTTGAAGTGACACACTTTGAAGATCAAGGGAGGGGCCAAAAGCCAAGGCAGCACAGAGTCAGAGCGACTTGACTCGAGGAGTCCCCCAGCCCTTGCTGGCCTTGTGTCATGAGCAGATGCAAAAGTGCCATGAGCAGAAGCTCTAGAAGTTGGAAAATGCAAGGTAATAGATTATCCCCGAGAACCTCCAGAAAGAAACACAGCTGACATCTTGATTTTGGCCCAGAGTGACTCAATTTGGACTTTTGACCTACAGAACTTTAAGAAAATAAATTTCTTTTGTTTGAAGCTGTTAAATTTGTGGTAATTTGTAACAGCAGATAAGGAAGAATTCACAGGAAGGGAAGTTGTATTTCCCGTGGCCCAGCATGCTAATACTTCCTGTGAGGGACTTTCATCCCCAGACTTCTCAAGACACTCAGTGCCTGGGCCTCTGGCCTCCCACTTAATTGGAGGTCAACTATGTCGGTCACATGGGCAGGGCTCAGCCCGACTCTGGCTGCTGGGGTTTGGGGTACAGGGGGACTCTCTTCAACCCCTTCTCAGATGAGGGGAACCCACATTTCTCCTTTCTCTCCTGCATTCCAGCAACTATTTGTCAGACCCCAATAACTGCTCTCTCCTTTCCTCAGTAATAGAGTTTTTAACTAAGCATATGACTGCTGAGCATAAAAACTACATTTCCTAACTTCCTTTGTAGCTAGGTATGGCCATATGACTAATTCCAGGCCAATGGATGTGAGCAGGAGTGATATACACAATCCTCAGGTCACTCCCCTAAAGGGAGAGGATTCCCCTTCCTCACCCTTTGCTTAGTTAGGCCAGAGAAAAGTTATGATGGTGAGAGCCATCAGGGATCACCAGGGGCAGCACAGAGCCTAGTTAGAGAGAGGTGGGGCAGGGACAATGACATGGACAGAGCCACCAAGGCAGGTTAGATAGTGACCTGAGAAATAAAGACTCATCTCTTCTTTAAGTTGCTATTACTTAGGGATTCGGTTACACCCAGTTCCTTCTAAATCCTAATTAATACAACTCCCACCTCCAAGATGGCAGTGTTTTCAAGAATAAGCTCTCTGAGCTGACTGCCTGCCTTCCAGTCACTCGGTACCTGCTGTTATAGACTGAATTGTATCCCCCCAAAATTTGTATGCTGAAGCCCTAACCCCCAAGGTGACCATATTTGGAGATGAAACTTTGGAAGAGGTAATCGAGGTTAAATGAGGTCATAGGGTGGGACCCTAATCCAATAGGACTGGGGTCCTTATAAGAGGAAGAGACTTTAGGGATCCACACGCTTGGAGGAAAGGTCATGGGAGGACATGACTAGGAGATGGCTGTCTTCAAGCCAAGGAGAGACGTCTCAGGAGAAACCAAACCTGCTGACACCTCGATCTTGGAATTCCAGGCTTCAGAACTGTGAGAAAATAAATGTCTGTTGTTTAAGTCACCAAGTCTGTGGTCTTTACTATAGTAGCCTTAGAAGACTGATATAGGCTCCTCCTACTATAGCCCTAGGAAATGGGTACCAAAGGGTACCCTATTTCAAAATCAGAATTAATTATGTTGATGATAATGGCTCCAGTGAATGAACCAGACCTTTGTGCCTTTACAGTCTGAATTTCTTGGATTTTCAGAATAGCCTTGGGAGGTTGGGACTATTATACTCCTATTTTTCAGATGGAGAAATCAAGGCTCAGAGAGGTAATGTGACCATTCCAAGGTTACACATCGATGTGGGGAAAGACCAGATTCACAGTCAAGATGAGCTAGGTTATGCTACAGTAACAACAGTCTCCACAGCTTAAAACACCAAAGGTTTATTTCTCGCTCATGATACACGTCCATCTCAGGTAGGCAGGTGTGATGAGGGTCAGGAGAGTTCTGCTTTGCATCTCCTCCAGGAACCAGACTGACAGAGTAGGGAAAGGGAGGGACTATGGCAAGGTATGACTAGCTTTTAAAAGCTCCCACCCAAAAGTCACACTCCTACTCACATTTAATTGGCCAAAGCAAGTCACATGGTACAGATCTCATGTCAGGAGGGCTGGGCAGGTGCAATCTTATCATGTACCCAGAACAAGATGAACTGAAATATGTAATAACAGCCCAGTCAATACTCCATCAGGTTTCACACCAGAGCCCACACTATGCTTTCAACCACCTTGCTTTCCTGAGAAAAATTTGCAGGCATGCCTGCCCTCCTTCATCTATTCATTCAATGACTCATTCATTCATTCAGAAGGTACTGAACCAGGGTGGTTCGGGTGCCTGGGGAAGAAGTACACAAAGCCGAAAGATACTTAGAATGAAATGGTCTTGAATTAGATGTGAGGGGTTAGGGAGAAGCACATGTCAATAATTCTTTTATCAATTGAACAAACATTAATTGATCACCTGCGGAGTGCAGCTGTTCTAAGCTCTGAGGAGACAGCCATGAACAAAACGCAGAGATCCCCACCTTTGGAGAGTAATGTCTGGGAGGAGTGCTGTCACAAGAGAAAATAAAGCAGGTACTGAGAAGGGACTGGGGTCAGGGAATCCACCAGCCCCTGGCTTGTACGACAGGGAGCAGGACGCAGTGGTGGAGTTCACACTGCAAGAGGGCTCAGTTAGCAGAAAATGAAGACACACAAAATCTCAGACACAAATGTTCAGCAGCATTATTCATAATGGCCAAAAGGTTCAAAAGAACCCAAATGTCCATCAGCAGATGACTGGGTAAATAAAACATGGTATATTTAGACCATGAAATATTATTTGGCCATAAAAAAGGAATTAAATATTTGATCCATGCTACAACATGGATGAACAGGAAGAACATCATGCCAGGGTAAAAGAAGCTAGACACAAAAGGCCACATATTGTAGGATTTCATTTATATGAAATGTCCAGAACAGGCAAATTCACAGAGATAGAAAGATTAGTGGTTGCCAGGGGCTGGGAGGGAGAGGGGCATGGTGAGTGTCAGCTCAGGGTTACAGGGTTCCTCTGGGAGATGATGGGAAAGTTCCAAAATTGATTGTGATGATGGTTGCACAACCCTGTGAACATATTAAAAACACTGACATGTATGCACTTGGAATGAGTGAATTGTATGCTATGTGAAGTTTTTCTCAATAAAACCGTTTTTTGAAAAAGGAAGAAAAGGGCAGGGCCTGGGAGGCGGGGCTTGAATTCAGTTCCACATGCTGGCAGAAGGCGCTGGGTCTGGGGCATGGGCTTGTAGGGTCTGCCCTTATCACCAGACTTACAGGCAGGACAGGAGCCAGTGTGAAGCCAGGAGGGAACAGCAGAGGACCGTGCAGACCCACAGACAGGTGCCCCGGCTGTGTGACACCCCGGCTGCATGACAACCCCTCTCCAGGCACCCGATCCCAACTTCTAGTCCTTTCTTTACCCTTCTGGGCACATAGAGAATCCACGCAGCTGCCCAGGCCCAAAACATGGGCGCTCTCTCCCTCGGGGTCACTGGAACTGGCACTGGACCCTGCCACCTAGGTCTCCCGAACTTGACATCCCTGGTCTCCATAGCCCAGTCCCAGGCACGCTATTTCTCTCAATCCCCTCCCGACCTCCTACCACAAGACAGGCCAAGGGACCTTTCTAAAGCCCAAACTCTGCATTGCCCTTCCCTGCTCAGAAGCATCCATGGCTCCCCAACACCCTCACCGTAATGCCCTGGGCCCCTCGGCCTCACCTCTCCACACCCCCTGCCAATCCCCCACTGTGTTCTGTGGCCCACCAGACTGAAGTTCTTCCAGGCTGTTATACAAGCACACCACTCTGGTCTACCCCCACTCATTCTCCAGACCTCAGCTCAGACACCCCTTCCTCCAGGAAGCCCTCTTCAGCCCCCAAGCTGGGTCAGGTACCCCCTCTGAGGTCATCCACCTCAGCCCCGCCCACTCAGGGTCAGTACTACCTGGAGATGTGTTTGTCTGCCTGCCAGATTGCAGATTGCGAGCCCTGGGAGGGCAGGGCCACGGCCTCTCTGTCACCACTCCGCATGCGGCAGGCACAGGGCAGGGCTCAAGGAATGTATGTGGACTAAGTTAATGTGTGTGGATTGGCATCATCTAGATCCTTTCCTTCCTGTAGCTAGCAGTCTTCATTCATTCACTGACAAATATTTTTTGAGCAACTTCGATACACCAAGCTGTTGAATGAACCCAACTGGGCACCAGAGATAGGAAAACAAACCAACCCAGCTTTTACTCTCAGGAAGTTTGCAGTCCAGTGGGGAAGGCAGTGTGGATTCCAATGTAATAACAGTTAGTAATAAACATTTATTGAGCACTTACTGTATAAGCCATGCATGTACTGTTTAAGTGCTTTACATTTATTAACTTATTTTATCCTTGCAACAGTTTTGTGAGGGAAGAACGATGATTATCCCCATCTTACAGATGAGAAAAGTGAGTCAGGTTACACAGGATGTAAACGGACAAACGGGGAGTGGAATCAAAGTCTTTCTAACACCCAAGCTTTGTGTTCTGCTCCTTGCAGGCCGAAAGGCCCAAGACGTAAGCCACGCCCACTACAACGTTGGGGTCCGTGTGTCCGAGCAGACGGGTCTGCCTCTACAATGGGGCACCGAGGAGAGCGCCAGGCATGACCTCAAGGAGGTGCCGCTGACGGAAGAATTTCAGGCTCTAGGCCACGTGTTTGGCCAATTAGGAAAATGCCAACGTCCTTGGCTGGAACTCGCAGGCACCGGGCGCCTTCGTTCTGCCCATTCAAGCTCTGCCCACCAGAGGTCGCTGCCTGCCGCCAGCACCCAGTTCCTCCAAGTCCACAGGCTCCGCTAGAGGTTCAGGGCCGTGACTCCTTGTTTTGCAAATGAGGAAGTGGCTGCCTGGGGAAGGAAGTGGGCTTGGCCGTGACCAAGAGTGATTATGATTCATGGGGAAAACCCTTCCCTCCCTGATCCAAACCCTTTGTGAGCAAAAGGGCACTGCCTTCCGAAGGAGTCTCTGGGTCGATTGGTGTGGGGACACGGGCAGCAGAAGTGGAGCCACTGATGGGGGTGCAGGCTTTTTCCTGGGGGGTGGGGAGTGTGGAGTGTAGATGAGGTGTTTGCTGTGCACGCTGGGGTTCCACGGAAGATTTAGTTTGAAGAAAGTCGTCTACTGCTGAAGCAAAAATTTCAAAATATTGAACTGTTTTGGGATCCTTGCATTGGGAAACTAGCCAGGGTGATAAAAGTGTTCTAAAATTAATTAGAGTTAGGGGATGGCTGCCCAAGGTGAGTTTTCTGGACTAGAAATTATGTCCCAGTGAAGATGATAAAGAGGTTAGGACATCTGTGAGACAATGGGAAATTTGAACAGGGACTGGATATTTGAAGATAGTAAGGAATTTTTGTTGTTGTTCATTTTCTTCTCACTTTTTAGGTGGAAATGACATTATAAGTGTTTTGTTTGTTTGGTTTGGTTTGGTTTTTAATGAGTTCTTATGTTTTACAAATCCAGGCTGAAATATCATGGCTGGAACTTACTTTCAAATAATATAGGAGAGGGGCATGGGGAGGGAGGGGAGACGAGATGTCCCCCTCTGCTGCTGGACAGGGCAAATGCTTGACTGATTGCATGAAAGAATTCCAGCACATGCCAGAGTTAGAGTCAAAAGGAAAGTTCACTAGAGAAGGGGTAACTTCCATAGACAGGGCGTGGTCTCAGAGACAGAGAGAGCCTGAGAGAGGTTCAGAGGAACATAGACGATAGAGAGGTGGAGACATAAGAGGGACAGAGGAAAAGACACTGAGAGGGACCGCTGTGTTCCAGAAATTCAGTTTATGTATCATTCTTAGTTCCTGTGAGTTACAGTTTAGAGACTTTGTTTACCTTTTCCTTTGATGATAGGAGCACACAGTGTGAAAGAAGAGTTCTAGCCTTTGATCCATAGGTTCCCCGTGGTTTTAGCCACCGGGAATGAAGGATTTTATTTGTGTAGGGCCCACTTAAAGACTGTTTTCCTTTCAAAGTGTGGGGAAATGGTTTGTTAGCAATCCCAGCAGACATCTTCCTTTGCTTTGCAGGTGTCCTTCTGGCCTGACAGTCTCTGAATGTAGCTTCATTTAACTATTAGTTCTCTTGCCTCCTCCAGGTATTACCTCTATAACCACTTCCTCCCACCATCCCTCTCTCTCATTCAGCCCCAGCCACACCAGGGTCCTTGCTGGCCTCACATTCACCAAAGACATTTCTGCCTCAGGGCCTTTGCACTTGCTGTACCTTCCACCAAAACCACTATTTCCGGAGATGTTTACAGGCTCCCTCTCTTTTGGGGTCTCAGCTCAAAGCCTCCTCCTCAGAAAGGCCCTCCCTGACCTCCCTAATGAACAGAGCAATCCATCGCTCCCTAGCCTCTGGCCCTATTTTATTTTTTATAGCATTTATCTCTCCCTGACATGATACGCTATATCAGCTGTTTAATTATTGCCTGTCTCTCTCCAATGGAACTTGGCCCCACAACAGAAGGGATGTTGCCTATAGCCCCAACACAGCCTGGCAGATAGCCAATGCTAAATAAATATTTGTTAAATGATTGAATGACTTGGGAAAACCCAGGTGAAGGATGTGAGTCGGGGAGAAGGATGGGGAGAAGGGACGAATATCCACGCAAAGAGAACAGCCTGGGCAAGTCTCAGGCTTGCTCCTGCAATCCACCATACCCTCTGGCATGGTAGCCTGGTTGTTCTTTTTAGACTGAGGAATTAAGAGGACATGGGGTCCTTTCTCTCCAAGAACGGCCTCCCCAGGACCAAGCCCACACTTTGCCAGGAAGGCAGAGAAAGCCACACCCTGATGACAGATCCATGAGTAAATATTGCAGCACCCTCAGCCTCACCCGGTGAGATAAGGGAAGGAGAGGAGTAAGGGATCAGAAACCTGCTAGCCACCCCCTCAGCCTCAAGGTCTCTACCCAAGACAGGACAAGGGTCCTGCCATAGGGCCCAGGCCACTGCCTCCAGCTAAGGAATACTGATTAAGTCAGTGGTGGGTGGGGCCTCGGCCAGGAGACTGAGTGAGGAGGCCCCAAACAGCCTTCAGCTCCTTAAATGACTGGTGAGATAAGGGTGGTGGAGGGAGGGAGCAGACCATATGGGGTCAAAGGACCTCATCCCCAGCTGGCTATAGGGAAAAGATAAGACTCCAAATTCCTGCGGCAATGGCCCTGAGCCTCAGTTTTCTTGTCTGCAAAATGTGCTCCAGCCTCACTGGCCTCACACTTACCAACACACTTTCACCTCAGGGCCTTTGCACTGGCTGTTCCCTCAGCCTGGAATGCTTTTCCCCTCTGGAATCAGTATGGTTCCCTTCTTGAGTCTAAGGAAAGAGGGAAGATAAGGAATATATAAAAATGGAGTTATTTTAACCAAGCAGCTAAAATCACGAACATTATCAAAGTCAAGGCATGAGGAAAGGCTCCATGCTTGTTCTGACTTGCTTGGGCAGTTAAACTTTTTTTAACTTTCCAGACCTACATCAGTGCCTGGATCTACACCTGGCTTTCCAGGTAGCCCTCTCATTAACCCCCAGGGGACTCACGCATCCAGACCACCTGACATCCATTATTCAGACCACTGGAATGTGACCAGGCCTCTTGGCACCCACCTTCCAGACTACTTGACCTCTGACTGAGAACCTCCTGGATCAATCCTAGGGCTAAGAATGCAGAACTGATAATCCTCAAGAATGTGCTTTTCGCTATAAGAACTTTTAACTTGTCTTTCTTTTTCCGAACACTTCCGGGTTTTTCCCAAGCTTTGTTTCCAGTTTGAAAACACCAAGACCCTTGAATAAATCTCTATCATTTATTTCTAGCAAAACCCCCATATTCTTTTTGAGTTTATTCTACATGAGTTTATTCTCATCATGTCACTGCCCTACATGAATTGTGCTCCAGGCACCACCATCCCCTCCTCCTGCTTTATTTTTCTTCATAGTATTATCTCCACCTGATATAACATTAAAAGTGTTTTTGTTATCTATTGACTGCACCTTCAAACAAAAGACCAGCTCTGTGGGGCAGGGATTGTTGTCTGTCCTATTCAAGGCTGTTACCCGGCACCTTGCTCATAGGTTCTCAATAAACGTTTGTTGAATGGTGAATGAAAAAGGTGTCTGCATACACAGGCCCCGCACAGAGCCCTTCATGCACCTGATCCCCTCCACCCTCAGAGTACACTCAGGTAGGTCAATGTCATGATCACCCATGACCCATTTTGCAGAGAGGCACAGGGCCCTGCCCAAGGTTGCCTGGTCTACTTTGTGCCCAGCTCTGGGCCTGGCAAAGACAGGGCACCCATCTATGAAACCACAGATCTGTGTTTGTGTCCAGGTGCACAGGTCGGAGGGGGAGGGGAGGCCAGGGAGGGAGGCCTGGGGCAGATAGCAGAGAAGGGTCAGTGTGATGCTGTGGGTGGTGGAGAATCCTGGAGGAGTCTGGACACGAGCCAGTTTCCTCCCTAAGTCTCTCAGAACCTCAGCCACATTTGTGCTCCTCGGCCAAATCACCAGAACCCTGAGCCTCCCTGGAGATGCCTCTCTTTGTCATCTGTACCTGGTATCCAGTTCCACAAACACTCTCTGAGCCCCTGCGCTGGGCCCAACCCTGGGCTGGGCACTGCTAGGGACATGGTAGTGACCACAACAGCCTCACAGTACAGTTGGGGGACAGGCCCATCCCCTTCACAAGTGAGGACCCAAGGAGGTCAGGAATGGGGATTCCAGGGCACACCTAACCCAGCCTGAGAGTCCAGGGGGGCTTCCTGGAGGAGGAGGAGTTGTCTGGCAGATGATGAAACAGAGAGAGGGAAGCGGGTAGGAAGGGGAGGGTATGCTGGGCGGAGAGAGTGCGAGTGAGACAGAATTACTGGAGTAGAGTTCTAGAAGGAAGAGGTGTCTCATGAGGCTGGGACAGATAGGCCGCGGCCAGGAGCTGGCCTTTCTTCTTAGGGCTCTGAGGAGCCATGGCAGGTTCTGAGCACCATGGGCAAGGGCAGAGACCAGTGAGGTGCTGAGAGGTGAAGTCGACGAGGGGTAGAGGGCGCCTGGACCAAGGCAGGGGCCACAGGGAGAGAGAGAAAGACACACATGGAAGGAATATTTAAGAAGCAAGTACCATAGAGCATCATGTGCTGTGGAGGAGGGACATCAGGGATGAAGCCTGCGTCTCTTTGTCCCAATGACAGTGGACAGTGGCGCCAGCCCTGACAAGAGGACAGGGAGAAGGAGCAGATCTGGGGAAGACGCCAAGGTCAGTTTAGGACGAGGTAAGTGAGAGGTGCCTAGGGACGTCCTGGGAAGGCATCCTGAGTGACACTGGGATAAATTCCCAGGGCTCAGGAAAGAGGCTGAGCCAGGACAGGGAAGGGTGAACCGAGGTCATTGGTGGGGGGTATGGGGGTGCTGGAGGTGCCAGGTCACCCACACTTCTCACTCCCTCCCCCATCAGAGCTGTGCCTGGCAAGGGCAGCTCAGGACACTGAGCTGGAGGAACAAACCAGGACAGGTGAGCCACGGGTATGGCCCTCTGCCCAGAAGCAGGCTGCCGGGGCCTTGGAGGGACCAGGACCCAGAAACCTTCAAGACACTGATAATAACACATCTGCCAGGCAAGCTCTTCGCCCAGGTTCCCCATGGTCTGCCCAACACCACATCTCCAAGGCCCCCTTTCCTGGCCCCCTCCCCTGGCCCCAATTTAAAAATTGCAAACCCTCTTTCTGACTCTATTTTTCAAGATGTCACTAATCTCCATCTGGTGTGGAATAGATTTTATGTTTTATTTGTTTACCTCACGAATGTCAGCCCATGAAGGCAGGGGCATTATCTACCAGCACCTAGCCCAGGCCCTGGCAGGCAGGAGATGCTCATTCAACAACTGTGGAATGAATGAATGACTTAGTGAGCATATGCTTTGTGCCGGGCCTCACTCTAAGTACTTTACACATGTTGACTTGTTCCATCCTTACAGAGGCTTTATGAGGTGGATGCTATCCTCATTTTCATTTTACAGGCGTGGAAGTAGGGAACAGTGGGTGCAGGCCTACACTTTGAATAACAATTGTACCAGTAAGACCTTGCCTTTGGGGCCCAACTTAGCCAGGTGCTGGCTAAATTCTAATATGTGACATCTTGCTAACTGCTCTCAGCCGCCCTGAGTAGAGTCTGCACCAACCCATTTTCTCGACCAACAAGGAGCAGAGCTCCAAAGGAAGCATGCAGTCACCCAGCCTCCTGCCCTTCTGTGTGGCAGAGTTCAAGTCCCCTCTTGCTGCAGGAACTCAGGCAAGTCAGAGCCCCTGTCCAGAGCCTCAGTTTCCCCATCTGTCAATGAATGGAGTTTCTAACAGTGCCCACTTCACAGGACATCCCCTGAGATGACAGCTGAAGGTCACCCACAGCAGTGATGCTGGGGAAAAGGCAGCCACTGTCGATCGGTTTTATTCCTCAGTGACCCCCAAGCTCATCGGGGAGGCCAGGGCTTGGGCCATAGGTAAGAACTGCCCTAAAACCTTCCCCTGCCACACCCCCGTCCTTGGCAACAAGGTTCTTCTCCCGGTACCAAACCCTGGCCCTTGGCACAAAGAAGGTTAGGCAGTGCCCCAGGAGGCCCGGCCAGGTCATGGCCCCTGGCCCATGCCTGCCACTCCTGCCCTGGTACCCAAATGGGGCCCCAGATCCTCAGTGACTCGATCCCTCCAAATTCAGGTGATCTCCCCTGGCTCCAAATTGCCAAACCCTCCCAGATCCTGCACCAGACAGAGCCGAGCCCCAACCAGGAAGGGCCTCAGAGCACCGGGACGCCAACACCACCGTCTCCAGGACCTGGTATTGAGGCGAAAGATGGCGCTGACTGGGCGCAGCTGGCTCCTCCTTAGTGGTGAGTGAGAGAGTGGCGCCCCCCCCCAGAACCTCAACCCCCGATGGCCTCAGAGAAGGGAGGGGACCCCCAGACCAAGAGAGGAAAAGCGTGAGCAGAAGTCCAGTGTTCTGGCTAGGAAAGGCTGCTCTGCTCCACGCAAGCACAGTTTGCTCCTCCAAGAGGCACTGGCATGGGTGGGCCAGGTACAGCCGGCAGTGTAGCTTTGGAGACTTCTGAGATCAGAGGGAAAGGCAGCCACTGCTACCCCTTCATGCACATGGCAAACCCTCCATGAGCTCCAGAAGCTTAACTAGGGTGGGTTTTACCCGGCAGCTCTGAGCCTCCCTAAGGACATGGCTTTGAGCAGCTGCCTTCCCCTTCTCAGCCTCAGTTTCCTCCTCTGTGAAATGAGCCCAACTCTCAGGGTCATTCGAAGGTCATCCTAAGTGGCGTTGCTAGTGCACACTGCCCCTGGAGCTGTGCCAAGTGCTCCCGTGTATTCACAAGCACCCTCAGAAGGAGGCCCACTCACGACTGCCACATTGTAGACGAGAGAAGCCTGAGGCTCAGAGAAGTGAAGTCGCTGGCCAGGGTGCCCCAGCCAGAAAACACCAGAGCTGAGTGCCAGACGCAGAACCCTCAGTCCTAGCCATGCTCTGTCAGCCCTGGAAAGTCCCGGAAACCAGGCCAGGCACATGAGAACTTCTTACATGAGAAGGGCCACCGCCACCATCCCAAGGAACCGCACGTAATTTAAACCCGAGCAGCCCTGACCAGCTAGTCGGGTTTAGGCTTCCCTGCTGGGTTCAGAAGAAAAGGGATGGAGTAGAGCAGGGGAAGAGCAGCGGACTGGGAGTCGGGGCCAAGGTGCCAGATCTTGTAAGACATGACTCGGTGACTCTCAGAGGGAGAAAGCCCTCTGGATCCCACAAAATCCCAAGGCCCCATCGGCTGAGTGTGGGCTACACGCTTGCTTGCTATGTGCAAGGCCTTATGTGGGATCTTTGGCACAGCCTAGCACATTCAACCCTCATAACACCTCCCCTCTTCTAGGTTGAGACTCTGTATCTGGCTAACATTTATTGAGCACTTACTGTATACCAGGAACATATACATCAGGAGCCCACGTCTCTTCCTCCTCTTTCAAAGGGGAGGACTGGCAGAGCCTGCCTCATCCAACCCCTCTGGTTCCTTTTCCACAGCTGTGATCCTGAGTACAGGGGCCGAGATCTCTATCACCCCCGAGCCTGACCAGCCAGCCGAAGGGGACAACATCACACTGGTTGTCCACGGGCTTTCTGGGGAGCTGCTTGCCTACAACTGGTATGCGGGGCCCACGCTCAGCCTGGCTTACCTGGTAGCCAGCTACATCGTCAGCACAGGCGATGAGATCCCTGGCCCAACCCACACAGGGCGGGAGGCCGTGCGCCCTGATGGCAGCCTAGACATCCAGGGCGTTCTGCCTGGACACTCGGGTACCTACATCCTACAGACTCTCAACAGGCAGTTTCAGACGGAGGTGGGCTACGGACACTTGCGGGTCTATGGTGAGACACCCACCTCTTCCCCAGCTAGGCCTCCCCCTCATTCCCAATCCCTCTTAAAAAAAAAAAAAAACTTTAAAAAATTATAAAATCACTTAAAATAACTTGCAAGTGCTCACCTCCTTCAGGATGGCGTCTAGGATCAGACCTACCTTCTATCCTATTCTTTGCCCCTCTGGCTGGGGGTACAGGGACCACTCCAGGATCCATGCCCCTTGCCTGGGAAGCTAGAGGCTCTGGGACAGGTGGTTCCCGGCCCCCTCCCCCTCCGTCTCTTGCCTCACAGAGATCCTGGCCCAGCCCGTGGTCATGGCCAACAGCACAGAGCTGGTGGAGCGCCGAGACACCCTGCACCTGATATGCAGCAGCCCCAGTCCCGCTGAGGTCCGCTGGTTTTTCAACGGCAAGGCCCTACCCATTGCCATCCACCTCAGCCTGTCCCCTGACGGCCGGGTGCTGACCCGGCATGGCATCCGCAGGGAGGAGGCCGGAGCCTACCAATGTGAGGTCTGGAACCCAGTCAGTGTCAGCCGCAGTGAGCCCATCGACCTGACGGTGTACTGTGAGTCCTCCTGGCCCCAGAGACACCCAGTGCCCAAACCTCAGACAGGGAAACTGAGGCCAAGAGAGGGTGCCCTAGGGCGTGCAGAGTGTCAGCAGGCGAGCTGGAGTTAAGAACCAAAGTGCTCTCATAAAACGCACTTGGCCCATCTTCTAAGGACCGAGGACACTTTTGAAATTGAAAAATTCTCCATTTTGAAGCAATACCCACAGGGAAGGGACACAGGAGTACCTGGTTTTGAAAGGGAGGTGGGAACTAAGTGGTAAAATGGGAGGAGTAATAAAATGAAAACACTACCAAAGCAGGAAGGGAGCCATTGCCAGGGGACGCGCCAGGCGTTGTAGATTCTGGGAAAATAAGTCACAGAGGTGGGCCAGTGACACAGAAAAACTTAGAGCCTGGAATCCTACAACTGGAAATTCCAGATTTAAAAAGCACTGAATTCTAGATCCTGAGTATCCTAGAAACTCTAGAAGCAGAGATTCTTAGATCTGATTCTAAAATCTTAGAGCTGCCCAATCCTAGAAGCTTAGAAATGTAGATTCCTAGAGTCTTAGAATCCTAGAACCTAAAACGTAGCTCTTGGAGCCTTAGAATTCCAGACTTAGAATGGCTTATCAGAAACCAATCATTTAGACTTCTTTTACTTATTTGTCTAATGGAGCCATAGATTTCAAAATGATCTTGAAATTTCATCCAGCTCAACACCCTCTTTTTACAGAAGAGAAACTAAGGCCCCCTGAGAGGGAAAATGATTCTCAAAATCCTAGAGCAAATTAGAGATCCATGTGGAATTCGAAAAAGCCACAGCTCTTTTTCCCTCCACTAGGCCCAGAGACTCCCCAGGGGCCCAGCCTGGTGGAAAGAAAGCCAGGGGTGCCCACCTCGCCTCCCCTCTCCTTCTCCCGCCCCCGTTTCTCTCCCTCCTGCCCCCACAGTCGGCCCAGAACGCGTGGCCATCCTCCAGGATTCTACCACCCGCACAGGCTGCACCATCAAAGTCGACTTCAACACATCACTCACCTTGTGGTGCATGTCCCGCTCCTGCCCAGAGCCCGAGTACGTGTGGGCCTTCAATGGGCGGGCCCTAAAGGACGGTCAAGACCACATCAACATCAGCAGCATGACGGCGGCCCAGGAGGGCACGTACACGTGCATCGCTAAGAACCCCAAGACCTTGCTCTCCGGATCGGCCTCGGTGGTGGTCAAGCTCTCTGGTGAGTGGCCCCCAGTCTGACCGCCCCTCCCTCCGAACAGACACCCAGTTAGACTGTGAAGGTGTGCCTGCTGCACCAACAGTTAGGCCACCATTTGCCCAGCAAAGGCCTGAAAATGAAGAGATTCTCAACCCATTTGTTGGCCAAGTGACAAAGTGGCATGTCAGGTGGGTCCCTTTTCATCCAGATGACTAAAGGAGATAAATCCATACCTTGTCACCTGGAAAACAAATGACAAATCTGACTCTCTTCCTTGAGGGGTGGCAAAGTGAGAAATGGACCACATTGTGTGGCGATAGAGTGGGAAAGCATCTGAATGTCTCTTTATCTGGAAACCCCTGTTCTAAATGCAGTCGCCAGCTACTTAGGGGCTCAACCCCACTCCCTGCCACAGCTGAATTTCTGGGTAGCTGACTTCAGGCCCAGATGACAGCGTGCGCCCACACACGCACATATACACACACACGCACATGAGCACACACGGAAAATCACAGCCAGTTGTTGGCAAGTGGAAAACACAGCTGGGGAGGTATTGTCTCACTCCTGTCCTTAAATGACCTGGGGGCTGGAGGTAGTACATTAAGAGCTGGTGTTTTCAGAGCCATCAGAATCCTCAGGGGACATTTTCTCATCCCCTGGGCATGGTGGCTTTGAACATTAGGGTCTGATTAATTCTACCTTGGTTCTTTCCCAAGTGGCCACCACCCCCTGGGGACAGTGGGGACAGTCCTTTCCTTCCTCCCTTCCCCCTCCCCACCCCCCACTAACAGGCTGGGTCTCATCCAAAGGGTGGATCCTCTTACACCCAAAGCAGAAATGACATCCCCAGAGGTAAGTGCACCTCCTGCCCCACCCAACCTGGGGCCCCAGCAGCTGGTGTTGGCAGGAGACAGCGGGGTAGACCACACAGACGACCTCAGGTACGGACCCAAGCCCTGCCCGTGCAAGCCGAGATGGGGGGTCATACACAGGGCACGCAGGTATGCTCAGAGCGTGTGTACAGTGACCCTGATGGCATCCTGAACTGTCTGTCAGCAGCCTTGTGGCAGGAACAGGGAAGAGACAGAGGAAAGGGAGACACCACCCCTCACCCAGCTGATCTGATGAAGGAGACTTGGCCTCCGCCTATAAAGATATGGTCCTAGGGGACAGGGAAGCACATGCTCCTTATTCAGAGAGAAGAGGCAAAGCCTCACACTCTGTAGACTTCTCAGCTGTCATGGAGGAGGCATGACCCCCAACCCCAATGAGCTTCCGATTAGATGAGGAGACACAGTCCACACTTGGGGAGATTTTTTACTCTGATGAGGGAGACGTGGTCTTGAGGAGACATGGCCTCTTTTATTATTTTTTACTTAATTTTTTTAGAATTCCTAGCCTGCTGGGGAGACACAGTTCCCACCTTTGGGGTACTCCCGGTCTGATGGGGGAGTATGGGCCTCCCACTTTCTAGGAATTTCCAGTATGCTGGGATAGACACGCCTCCATTCTGGGGTCACTGGCCTGATTAGAAAGACCCAGCCCAATCTGAAATTTTCAATCTGGTCAAAGCAAGGTGCCTTCCCACCCTCTGGAAACTTTCAACCCAATGGGAAACTGTAGCCCCCACATTCTGAGGGCTCTCAGTCTGAAAAGAGAGACACAACCTGGGGTACACGACTCCCAGCTATCTGACGGGGGAGACACGGTCCCCCATATTCTAGAATTTCCAGTCTGATGGAGGAGACACAGCCCGACTCTCTAGGGTCTTGCGGTTTAATGGGAGAGGCACCCCCACCCCAGTGCCTGGAAGTTCCTAGTCTAAGCGGGGAGAGATGGCACCCACTCCCTAGGGCCTCCCGGTCTGGTAGGGGAAGGCCTTGTAGGGACACAAAACCCACTACCACTACCTCCCAAGTCACCACCTTCCTCTGTCTCCTTCCCACAACCCTGCATGAGGGAGCGCCAGACAGCTGTGGGGGAGCATAGATGAGCTGGCCAGGGGCGGGATGGGGACACTACGCCCAGTGCAGGCCCAGCCAACACAGCGTCCTCTCTCTCCCTCCCCAGCGGCAGCAGTCACCATGTCTATCATGCCCGTGCCAACCAAGCCGATGGAGGGCCAGGACGTGACCCTAACCGTTCAGGGCTACCCCAGGGACCTGCTGGTCTATGCCTGGTACCGCGGGCCTGCGTCCGAGCCCAACCGGCTGCTCAGCCAGCTGCCGTCTGGGAACTGGATTGCGGGTCCTGCTCACACAGGCCGGGAGGTGGGCTTCGCCAACTGCTCGCTGCTGGTGCAGAAGCTGAACCTCACGGATGCCGGACGCTACACTCTCAAGACCGTCACACTGCAGGGCAAGACCGAGACACTGGAGCTGGAGCTGCAGGTGGCCCGTGAGTTTGCGGAAGGGGTCAGAGGGCACCTCATTCCAGACAGGGTCTCCTAAAAGAGGACTTTGACACCTCCATGAGGCTGGGGGACAGAGGTCAAAGATGGATCTGCCTCCATACCAGACTTCAAAAAGGGACCTTGTCTCCTTCATCTGACTTGAGGGTCCCCAAATAGAGCGCTTGCCTCTTCTGTCAAACTGATGACCTGGAGCAGGGGTAAATAGGCCTCCTCCATCAGACTGGGGGCTCCCAGGTGTTGGGGACTGTGTCTCCCCATCAGACTGGGGACTCCCAGAGTCAGGAACCATGTCTCCTCTATCAGACTGGGAGCTCCCAGAGTCAGGAACCATGTCTCCTCCATCAGACTGGGAGCTCCCAGAGTCAGGGACCACGTCTCCTCCATCAGACTGGGAGCTCCCAGAGTCAGGGACCACGTCTCCTCCATCAGACTGGGGACTTCCAGGTGTTGGGGACCATTTCTCCCCATCAGACTGGGGGCTCCCAGAGTCAGGGACCATGTCTCCTCCATCAGACTGGGGGCTTCCAGGTGTTGGGGACCGTGTCTCCCCATCAGTCTGGGGGCTCCCAGAGTCAGGGACCACGTCTCCTCCATCAGACTGAGGGCTCCCAGGTGTTGGAGACATGTCCTCTTCATCAGACTGAGCATCCTGAGAGGTCCGAGAGGCCACGTCCCTGACGGAGGGCCAGGGCCCACCCATTAGACCAGAGGCTCTCAGACACTATGGACTAGGTCCTTGCCCAGGCTGGAGTCATGCCTCCCCCACTGACAGGACACTCTCAGAAGCCATAAGCCTGAGTCAGGAGCAGTGTCGCCCTCCCTCAGGCTTGAAACTTCGGAGATGAGGAACCTAATCACAGGCAGACACTCCTAGATCCCCTCCTGCATCCATTCACTCATCAAACCCTGGTTTTCTGCAACAGCCGTGGGGGAAAATGCTGTCCCATGACAGCCAGCCACTCCTGACGAAGCCTTGGAATTCCCTTTCACCTGTCTCTCTTCTCACAGTCAACCTCCCTTTCCCGCATGAGGACCAACGCCACCTTCCTGAACCTGAACCTGGCACAGGCTGAGCGTGGGGGGTCGGGGCTGCCGGGAGGCGGGGTGGGCAGGGACAGAAGAGATGGGAGCACTGGGGACCTGGTCCTCTACCTCCCTGACAGCCTCCTCCATTCTTTTGCCCCATCCTCCTCCACAGCCCTGGAGTAGCAATGTGACCCCGGAGACCTCTAGAGAGAAGAGCTCATTCCACCATCCTCTGTTGCCGCCTTCCCCGAGCGGAGGATCACCCGGTCCTCTGCTCTCCTGCTTCCACACTAGAGTTAGAGCCAACAGGGCCCAACTCCTGCGCTGAGCTGTTGGAGAGCCCCAGAGGCCATAAATGTCCTGGTTAACACAAATGTGTGTCAGCCTCTCCTTCCACCACCTCCAACCCTGGGTTATGATCCCACATTTGCTACCAATTTGCTGCACCCTCGGTTTGACCATCATTAAAACAATGTGGATTTAGGGTAGACTAGAGTTTTTCAGACCATCTTATTAGCCTCAGAACTCTTTCTTCAAATGCAAGCTTACATGATAGATCAATTTATTATTCAAAATAGCAATGCAATAAAAGTAGATATCAACTCAAAAGCTATAGCCCTCTTTCTCAAAATTGCTGCACTTTTGAAAACAATTTAATTTTAATAATACTTAGATTAAAGAAGCCATTAAAATGCAAAATACCAACCAGAATTGAATGGCAATAAAAACACCAGATATAGAAATCTGTGGGATATGGCCAAAGATGCACTTGGATTAAAAAAAATATATAAAAATAAAAACCAAAGATGCACTTGGAGGGAGAATAAAAGCCTTAAAAACTTATATGTATTCAGAATACTAAAAGAAAAAAATTTTGAAAATAAACAAAATAGGCTTTCCACTCAAGAAACTAGAAAAATAATCCTCAAAACGAACCAATGCAAATGGTAAGAAATTGAGAAAGGTAAAAGCAGAAATGGGTAAAATATAAAAACAAAATTAAAGTTGATCAATAAAACCTAAAGCTGGTTCTTTGAAAATGCCAATGACATAAACAAACTTTTTTGTAAATGTGATGAGAGACAGAGGAGACAAATATATAAAATAAAAGAGAAACTGCTCTGGTTGAAATAGAGGGTTTCTGCCAGATTAGATGCTCAATAAATATATATTGAAGGAAGAGGGTATGACAAGTTCTTTGGATTGCTCCCCAGTAGCCCTTCCCACCTCCTCTTCCGTGATGGCAGGCACTGCCTCCCATGAAAGAAACTGAAATTGTCAGATACTTACTTTCCCAGACTGCTTGGCAGTTACAGGTGGTCATGTGACCAATTCTGGCCAATGAAGGAAGGAGAGAGCCATCAGCCCTGTCTACTGACTCCATCCCCCCACAGGATGCACTAAGTTTGGAAGCTATTAATTAAATCAGTGGTCTCTAACATGAAGTTTCCAGGCAATGGCTCAGCTAGGAACTGAGAATAGATTTGAGCCCATATTCTTAGCCCAACACTATTCAGCCCCAAGATGGGAAATAGTGTCCATATTCTCCCCACCCCTTCAAGTTCACATAAGAGTCAATGATGCATATAGATATAGAGCCTAGGTATACACTTTAGAATTTCTCTTCAGTGACTAGCTAATAAGAGAGACTGGGAACAACACAAGCAACAAAAAGAAGACTAATATATAAAATAAAAAGAGAAACTGGTATACCTAAGAGTCGCTTGCACAGATGGAAGATTGTTTCTCTCTCCCATAAAAAGCACCCATAAACAGATTGTTTAGAGCTGGAATGGTGGCTCTATAGCGCCATTTATCTTTCTCCTCCATTATTCTTAGCCTGGGGCTTTCATTCTCTCCATCACCTTGTGGTCCAAGATAGCTGCTGGAGCTACAGCTGCCTCATCCATATTCCAGGCGGGAAGCAGAATAAAGAGGACAAAGGGCAACAACAACTCCACACCAGTTTATGGACTGTGCCCCTTTTAAGAAACCTTCCCCAAAGTAGCATCTGACAACTTCCACTTGCATCTCATTGGCCATCTCAGTCATGTGGCTACCCAAGCTGCAAGGGAGGCTGGGAAGTGGAGTCTTTTCCTTGGGTATTTTGCTGCCCCCAAAGAACAGCAGGGAAGACAGAAAGAATGGGGCCCAGGTGGGCAGCTGGCCGGCACCAGACCTTGGAACTTCTACCTCCTAAGCTGGACAAAATGGCCTTTCTCACCTAAAGAGAAGGAGCCACAACGTCATTGGCAGGACACTGGGAAAGATGAATTGTGTTCAGTTAGAGCTTGCTTTGTGTACTAAAGAATGAGGCCAGTGGGAAGGGTGGAGGGAGAAAGTGGGGAGGCAGCTCAGGTTTCTAGGTCAAGCCAGATCCCATGTCCTCAGGGTATGGAGGCTCAGGTGTCCCCAAAACTAAGTCTCCCACCTCTATCGGCATCTCTGGACTCCTTGACCGAATCCTCTAGTTGTCCCAATTTCCTCCTTTCAGTCTGGGAAAGAAAAACGATAACCACAAGATAATAATGGTTCCAGTATCTTGATCACTAGCTTTGTCCTTTTGCATGTACGATCTCAACGAATTCCTACAACAACCCTTATGAGTAGCTACTGCCAGTTGTCCCAATTTACAGGTGAGGAAGCCAAGGCACAGGGCTGAAAACATTGCTCTGGGTCTCATAGTTCCTACGGCCACTGTGGGAGGCACCAGCTAGTGAGTCCCCTTCGTTCCTCAGCAGAGCCAGCGGTCAAGGGCACAGGTTCGGAGCCTGGAAATGAGTTGGCCACTCTTAGCTGTGAGCACGTTGCTTTTACTCACCCGTAGAAGACATAATAATAGTACCCACCTCCTAGGATTGTTAAAAAGATTAAAAGAGTCAATATGAGTAAAGAGTCTAGCACATAAAGGTTTGATAAATGCTTTTGACTCCCCATTAAAGTGTTAGCATTTAGCAACAGGCAGATGGAAAAGCCAAAAACACCAATTTTTCTGCGATGCCCTCTTCCTGGGGGGACTTAATTAACCCTACCACACGGGTTTGCCTCATTTTAAGTAATATGCAATATTCTTGAAAACTGTAATCGCCGAGAACAGCTAACAAAAAAAAAAAAAAATAGCAAACCGGTAGGAGCATTTAGAATGACAATGTTACTGGGGTAACAGGCTCTGAGCACAGATCCTCGGATTTGCTCCTCAGCCTCCCTTTGAAGGGGCCACTTTTCTGTAGTCTTCGAGGTGTTTGTTGAAAATACAAATCTTCGTCTCCAGGGAGGGGACATGGAAGCTGAAGTTTTCAAATAAATAGGCTGGGCGATTTTTGTCAGAAGTTGGGCTACCCAGATATAAAAAATGTTTGACAAAAGAAAAAAAAAAAAGAAAATGGGGCACAGAGAGGAGGCAACTTGCCCAAAGTCACTCAGTCGGGAAGGGGAGGGGCCAGGAATTAGCTCAGAGAGGGGCAGGAACCACCAGCCCAGGATCACGCAGCAGGCTTCAGATTGAAGGCTTAGACTGGTACCCTCTTCTGCCCCAGGAGGATGATAGCGGCCCCCCCACCTAAAACACACACACATACACACACACACACACACACACACACACACACACACACATACACACAAAGCTGGATGATGCTCAGAATCTTACGATTTCACTAGCCATGGATGGGAGGGAGCTGGTCCGGGTCTCTAGGGAGCCTCTGCCTCTCTCTGCCCCTCTTCATCCCTCCTCCCCATGCCTTTTCTCAAGTAACACTTCTGCAGTGGGGAGAGGCAGGGAGTAGGGGCAGGAATGACCTTGAGGCCAGAACTCACAATGGCCCAGTCACTGTCTGGAGACCTGCCAGGGAGAGGAAGGAAACCTGCCCTGTTTTTCTCCCCTGGCCTAGAATGTTAACTCAGAATGGACAGAGGGGAGGAGGGAGAGCCAGAGGGAGGAGGAGGGAAGAGAAGGGAGTGAGCAAGGGAGGAGGGAGAAAGTAAAGGGAGAGGAGAAGGAGAGATGAGGATAGAATAGGTAGGGAGCTAAGGGAGGAGGAGGTGGGATGAGAGAAGAAGCAGAAAGATGAGAAGAAAGAAGGAGAAAAGCGGTGTGCCTGGGACCAGTGTGCCAAGGCCAGACTTTGGTAAGCCCCAGCCTGTCCTCACCCATAGTGCAGAGTCCAGAGAGGGTACCCTAGTCCCCTGAGATTGCACAGGGCCAGGACGGCCAAAAGGCCTCACCTATGCTGTTAACAGCCACAGTGACCTTTGGAAGCAGGTGTCAGCCCGTGTCTTCTTCAGAAAAGAAAATTGAGTTCCCCAGAAGTAAGGGTACACTTCTGGAATCATTTCTCCTTTGGATCGCAGTCCATACCATGCTCCTTTCGCTCCTGGCTGTCCTCTGCACAAACCGAGGGTCTCCTGCCTCGGGGTCTTTGCACTAGCCGTTCCCACCCACCCACCACCAGAATGGTCTTCTCCTAGATACCTGAATCACTCCATTCGGGTCTCTGCTCAAACGTTACCTCCTCAGAGGGAGCCCCTGATCATCTAACATTGTCTAGCTTTGTTCTTCATAGTGCTTATGACACACACACCTGACTTTATATCGTGTCTTCTCTGCTTCACTTGTTCATTATTCGTCTTCTTCACCAGACAGTATGAAATGTGAGGCAGGAATTTTATCTCCTTTGTTCACTACCTATGTGTTGATCACCTAAATCAGTGCTTGTCAGACAGGAGGGCTCAATATATAGTAGCAGTAGTATATATTGAGAAGACCTGATAAGAAGACCTGCCCTGTCAGGTAACAAAACACACCTTAGAGCTAGCGTATTAGTTATTGACTACAGCATAACTAATTCCCCCCAACACTCAGCAGCTTTATTATCTCCCAGTGTCTGTGAGTCAAGAATCTGGGAGTGGCTTAGCTGGGTGGTTCCAGCTCAGGGTCTCTCATGAGGGTGTATTTAAGGTGACAGCTAGGCTCCAGTCGTCTGAAGGTTTGGGTGGGGCTAAAGGACCCACTTTCTGGCTCACTCGCATGGCTGTTTGTAGGAGGCCTCAGTTCTTCTTGCCACATGGACCTCTCCACACAGTGTCCTCATGACAAGGCGGCTGGATTCACTAGAGCAAAGGATCCAATGGGAGAACAAGGAGGAAGCCACAATGCCTTTTATGACCTATCTGAGAAGCCATACACCGTCACTGCCACCATATTCTATTTGCTAGAAGCAAGGCACCATGTCCAGCCACATCTCCATCTCCATCTCCATCTTCCGAGGGGAGGATCATCAAAGAAGCTGTGGACATACTTTAAAACCATCATGGCTGTAATCATTAAAACAGTGTGAAATCAGCGAAAGAACCAACAGAAAGATAATGAATTTCGGATTCTGGAGGCTGGAAAGTCCAAGATCAAGGTTCCAGCAAAGCAGGTTTCATTCCAAGGCCTCTTCCCATGGCTCACAGGTGGCTGCTATCTTGCCGTGTGCTCACACATCCTCTCCTTTACAGGTTCACGGGCACAGAGAGAAGGCAAGCTCTCTGGTGTCCCCTCTTATAAGAACCCATTTCTATCAGATTGGGGCTTTACCCTCAGGACTTCATTTAACCTTAATTACCTCCCTATAGGCTCTGTCTCCTACTACAGGCACACTGGGGGTTAGGACTTCAGTATATGTATTGGGGCGGGGAGAGACACAAATATTCAGTCTGTAATAAAGGGTAACACAAGTGCAGAATCACTGCCTGCATCCCCCAGCTCCAAGAACAGTGCCAGGCAATGCTAAATAAATCATTGATAAGTAAATGGATGAACGGATGAATGAATGAATGAATGAATGAATGAATGAATTCAATCAACATCTGTTGAGTGTGAGCCCTGAGTGATTACCATATAAGGTCATGGGTGCACATAGTAACCCACGTAACTGGATCCTGGGCCTCACGGAGCCCACAGCCCCGAGTGGAGGACAAGGCAGGAGACAAAGTCATTACAAAGTGTCATGATGCTCTGACAAAAAAGCATGCATCCTGAGAGAGAGATGCCATAGCATAAAATTTAGGCAGAGACTCCAAAGCAGCTGCCCAGAGGGGTGACATTTAATGCATGTATTAGTTTCCTGTGGCCGCTGTAACAAATGCTGTAAATTTAGTGGCTGAAACCAGCAGAAATGTATTCGCTTATAGTTCTGGAAGTCAGGGATCTAAAATGAGTCTTATGGGGCTAAAATCAAGATGTCAACAGAACTGGTTCCTTTTGGAAGCTCCAGGAGCGAATCTGTTCCTGGTTCCTTCCAGCTTCTGCCGGCCATCAGCATTCCTCGGCTTGTGGCTGCATCACGCTCAACTCCCCTTCTATTGCCATGTCCCCTTCTCTTCTCTATTCGAGACTCCCTCTGCCTTACAAAGACACTTGAGGTGGCATTCAGGGCCCACCCAGATGATGCAACGTCATCTCCCGCATCTCACTGTGAAGCCCCTTTTGTCATACACGGTAACATTCCCAGGTTCCAGAGATTCAGATGGGGGACATTATTTGGCCAACCACAAGGTTAGCCCTGAAAGGTCACAGGAGCTGGGTGGAGAGTTGACGGGGAAAGCATTTCGAGCAGAGGGCATAAGATATGCACAGCCCGGGAGGCAAGAAAGCTTCAAGGCCAGTGTGGCTGCAGTAGAGGAAGCCAAGGGAGAGTAAAGGAGGTGAGATCACGTGAAGACAGGGATCCTACAGGTTTGGGCCATGATAAAGACTGGCGGTCACCTCAAGCGAGGTAGAGCCACAGGAGACCTCTGAGCAGCATGTGCAAAGGCCCAGCACTTTCTCAAATTCTGACAGGTTCCCTCTGGCCACGTGCTGGAAGAGACTGTTGGGGACAAAGGTAAGAGCAGGGAGCCCAGAGAGGAGGCGACAGCAGTGGTGACAGGAGGTGATGACAGTTAGAAGCAGGCGGCAGCCAAGGCGAGGAACATAGATTTTGAAGGTGGAATAGACAGCATTTGCTGAGGGACCGGGCATGGCCGAAGGGCAGAGGGGAGTCATGAGGTCTCTGGCTCTGGGCCTGAGCAGACACAGGATGGAGCTGCCGTCCACGAGGCTGGAAGACTGCAGGCGGAGCAGAGTCAGAGGCTGGAAAGAAGACAGGTCATGTTTGAGAGGCCACTGAGTGGAAAGACTTGCCAAGACCCCAAGGCACACAGGCTCCAGGAGGGAAGTTGGAAGCCAGTTGCGGACTGTGGTTTTTACCCACCTCGAGGGGCCCCTTATCCTATTCCTTGACTTCCCCTCAGGCCAGGGTGGAGCCTATCTTGTTTGCTTCCCTCTCATCATCCGTTTTATGATGGGGAAGGCTGGTTTTCCCCTAACCCAACAGACGCCTCTTCCCTCTGCCTGTCCCCAACCCTCCCGCCTTGGGAAGCCCCATGCCGGCCTCCTGAAACGTCCCAGCAGGATGGGGCTCTCTGGCCACCAGTTCATCCAGCCAGATGGGCCCCAAAAGGGGAAGTAAGTCATCCACAGTCACCCGGCATGCTGTTGGCTCAGGTCTTCAGGGTCTCATCTCCTCGATGTCCCACTGCAACCCTGGGAGGCTGGGGGAGGAGCCACCAGTTCTTTACACATTTCACATGAGAAAACTGGGACTCTAGGGGAGGCCTGTGCTCACCCAAGACGTCTCGAATAGGGGAGTCGGGATTTAAAGTTTGGTCCCGACAGAAGGATGTCTCTGTCGTAAGCTCTGAGGAGGAGACAGTGGGTGAATAGGGCCCAGAGTCACAGGCAGTGACAACTCAGCAATGCTCAGGGCTAACATGGGGGTAGTGCAGGAGGCTAAATGGGGGTACGCCTGACCCAGCCGATGGTCAGGGAGGACTTCCTGGAAGAAGAGACGACTCACTGGGACCTAGAGGATGAGTGGCAGTTAATAGGTGCGAATGTTTCAGGGGAAAAAAGCAACACATGCAAAGGCCTAGGATTAAAAGGAAACCTGGAAGCTTCTAAATCTGGCCATGTCCCTCCCTGATTAAACTCTCCCATGGCTGCCCTGGCAAACTCTTCAGCTTGGTATCCATTCATACTTATTCATTTATTCCAATAAACGTTCCCTGGAGTTTATAGTTAGTGTTGGGCCCTGTAGGGACAGCACAGTGAGCATAGCAGCCGCGCAGGACTGTGCCCTTGACCTCGGGAGTCAGGGAGGGGCTCTGGAGGTGGCATCTACTCCAAGATCTAAAGGAGGAGTAAGAGAGATGGGGAAAGATGGAGAAGGGTTTTGCAGATGGAGGGAACAGCCTCTGCAAAGGCCTGAGGGTAAGTTCTGAGAATGACTTGCTCCAGAAACCGCTCATAGTTCAGCTGAAGCACAAGGTGGTTCGGGAGAGGCTAGGAAGGCCCGCCTTTGTGGCCTGTGAGTATGTATTCTTTTCCAGGGCACTGGGGAACCACAGAAAAGGCGTGAGAAGAGGAAAAGGAGGGGTAAGTCAGAAAGACAGCACTCCCTGCCATCTGCCACATGGAGGATGAACGTGGTGAAGCCACAAAATCACGGATGGGTTTTTTCTAGGGCGGGGCGGTTCGCACCCACGTCCGAGGGAGGGAGGGAGTCCAGGTCTCCCGTGGGCTCCACTCTCTTCCCGCTCTGCGTGGGAGGCCTGGCCCACAGCTGCCGCTAGGTGGCGCCAGCACACCACAGCCAGACCTGAGCCCGTCCAGGAGGCGGCAGGCCCAGAGCCCTGACCCGCCCCTGGGTCACAGGAGTTAAGTCCCATATGCCTTCTGCGTCTCCATGCCTTGGTCCTGGCCCACTCCAGAGCTGAGATGTCAAGCATACGGAGACTCTGCGACTCCAGGGCTCAGGAAAGAGCAGGCTGAGCTGCAACCGACATGCTCGTCCCTGGAAGCTCAGAGGAGAAAGCACCTCACCTCCCCCTTCAGAATGGGGGCGTCTCCCCTGCCCCATCAGACTGTGGCTACCTGTATCTTCTATCAGATTAGAAACTCACCTCACACATCGGAGAGGGCCCTCCCTGCCTCTCCCAACGGACTAGAAATCCATGGGACTTCTCTATCCAGTATGGGACATCTTGTCGCCCCCGTCAGACTTGGTGAAGGCCCGTTATGATCCCCTTGGGGTTGGGGTGCCTTGTCTGCCCCATCAGAAGGGGGAAACCTTTGTCTCCCCCTCAGACCACCCTGGCCAAGCTGTGGGTCCCTCCATTCATGGGAGGAGCCACGCCTGTGTACTGAGAGGGAAACTGAGGCACCGAGCAGCAAAGCAGCATGACCCTGGCAAGCTGAGCTGTCCCCCTTCTCCCTTTGTCCTCTCTGCACCTGCCCCCCGCCCTCCCTGCGCCCCGGGTTGCTCCCCTGGCACCAGGGGAAGGGGAATTCTGCCTGCTTGCCTCTGGTGGCCCAGGGTTAAAGTCCTTAGCTGGATTTGGGGCTCAGGGTGGGGACAGAGGGAGGGGTGGAGGCTTAACCATGCCTTGGGACTCCCCAGAGGTTAAGCACTTCAGACTGGGAGGGTGAGGGATGGGCAGGGCCACAACCCAGCCTCACACAGGGAGGTAGGGTGTGGGTCGAAACCTTCCTGCTGCAGTTCTGGACTGTGTGGCCCTGGACCGGAAAACTGGCCACCTCCCCAAGCCTCGGTTTTCCCAGCTGTCAGGAGTAGACAGTATGAAAGCTGAAAGGCCCTGGAGTCAGAATGAATTCACCTCTCCCAGCCTTGGTTCCCCCGCTGTGAAAAGGGGATGGTTCTCTGGTGGTTGTGAAGACTTGTTGAGTTTACGCCCAAGAAACCCTTGGGACAGTGGCCAATAGTGCCACCACCCCCTCCCCCCCGGAAGTCAGCATGGACCCCGCCATCTATCTCCCTTGCCTGGAAGGTTGCCTCCTAAACCTCTGCTTCACTCCTCCCTCGCTCACCCTCCCAACCCAAGTTGCCCACTCTCCTGAGGCACATCTGGCCTCCCCGCATGGCCAGAGGGGTCTTTCCAATAGTCGACCCTGACCCCTGCCCAGAACCTGCTATGGCTCTCTGGTGCCCTGAGGACAAAGCCCAGGGCTGCATCACGGCCACGGGCCTCCCGGGCACCGCTGGCCTGACTACCGCACGTCTCCACCCTCCTGTCTGTTTTCCTAATAGACCCTTGTGCCCTCCTCCTGCAGACACGTCCCCACCTGCTTCGGGTCTCAGCTAAAACATCAGGGTCCCAGGGGTGTCTTCCCTGGTCTCCACAAGCCAGGCCTGTCCCCTCACTACTCCCTCTCCTGGTCCCCTGTAGCTCTCCACTCAGCCTCTACCGCACATAGAAGTAAGATGAATTGGAGTGCCCACCTTCAAAACGACCTCTGACTGCAGCCTCTTCTCCCCACCTCAGCTCCAGCCACCGTCACGTCCCCTACAGCGTGGACCATTGCTGTGTCCTCTTCTCTGGGCTCTCAACCTCTGTCCTTGCCCCCACACTCAGCCAGAGGAACCCTAAGTCAGATCAGTTCCCTCCTGCACTCAGAACCCTCCTGTGGCTCCCATCTCCTTCTGAGTAAACAGCAAAGTCCCTGTCGTGTCCCACAGGACCCAAAGGATCTGCTCCACATGCCCCCTCCCACCCCCTTAGTCTCCCTTCCACTTCCACTCGTTCACTCTGCTCCAGCCTCATCAGCCTCAGAGAGCTGGTACAAACCACTGCAGGGCCTTTGCACGTGCTGCTCCCCCAAGCTCTACAGCGCTCTCCTCTTAAATGTCCACATGCTCCTTCTCTCACCTCCCGCACATCTCCTTGCCTAAATGTCACTCCACAGAGGGGCTTTCCCTCGGCCACTGAATTTAAAAAATGCTTTAAAATCACTCCACACTTTCCTCCCCGCAGTCCCTTGCCAGCTTCATTCTCTGCGGCAAACAGGTGACACGGTCTACGTTTTCCGTGTCCTTCTGACTATCTGTCTTCAGGACCAGATTCTGACTTGGGGAGCGCCAGAACCATATTTGTTCACCACCAGAACCAGGCCCGAAACACCCGTTGGAGGAGCAAACGGTCTGTAGCTGATTATTTTGAAGAAGTATAACATTCACAAGTTTCAAAATCCAAAAAGCACAAAATAGAAGTGAGCAGCCGTCTCCCTACAGTGACCCCTGTCCCACCCCTTCCCAGTCCTGCTCCTATCTTCCAGTTTCGATCTTACAAGTTTCTTGAAAAGAAACTATTCCAGAAATAGTCTGTGCCCAAACAACAACAACAAACAAATATGTACGTATATTTCTTCCCCCCTCCCTCCTGACACTGGTGGCACACACTCTTATCCTGTTCTGCATCTTCCCCCTAGCAACGTATCTGGGAGATCACGCCGCATCAGCCCAGAAGTCCTTCCTCTTTTTAATTTTATTATACATATAGGTTTTCTTTTGAAGCAGCTGCTTGCATGGTGTCTGAGGTGGAGAGAGCTTTGGTCACAGTCTTTATTTTTCAGGAGCAGTGCTTGGTGGCCTAGCGCTCAGCCCTGTCCCATAGACCCAGCGTCACATAGTCACATAGCAACCACATGCTCGCTACTGGTGGGAATGCAAACCAGAGCAGTTACCTTGAAAAACAGTTTACCAATTTCCCCTGAGGTTAAACATCCACTCCTCATATGACCCAGCGATTTCATTCCTGGTTATTTACCAAAAAGCAATGCAGGCCTCTGGTCACACAAAAACCTGTCCATGCTTGTTTATAGCACCTCTGCTCATGACTGCCAACAACTGGAAACAACCCAAATGTTTTCAAACTGTTCCATTCATACAGGACTATTACTCCTGCCCCCAATGAAAAGCAACAAGCTACAGATACACATGACAACATGGGTGAATCTCAAGTGCATGAAGCTAAGTGACTCGAATGACTACGTACGTTCAGTAAAAGGCCATAAGTTAAGGACATGGCACAGATTGGTGGTTACAGGGGTGGCTGGGAGAAGGATTTGACCACCAAGGGCCAGAATGAGGGGATTTCAAAGGGTGATGAAAATCACCTTCATTTTGATTCTGCGGTTGACTACACAAGTGCATGCATGTCACAGAACTAATAAAACAGTACATCAAAACGAGTGACTTTTACTGCCTGTAAATTTTTAATGAATTTTTTGAAAGGCTGCATACCGTATGATCCCGTTCCATGACATTCTGAAAAAACAAAACTACAGAGATTAAAACCAGATCAGTGGCTGCCAGGGACTGGGTATAAGGGGAGGGTCTGACTACAAAGGAGAGCTGGGGTAACTCAGGGAGATGAAAATATTCCCCATCTCAATTATGATACTATTATATGACTCTAAACTTTTATCAGAACTCATCCAAAGTACACACTTAAAATGGGTGTGTTTTATTGTATGTGCATTATACCTCAATAAAGTTGATTTTAAAAATTTTATCTCCCTTACCCTTCCCTAGTTGTGTGACCTCAGACAAAGCCCTAACCCCTCTGTGCCTCAGGTAAAGAAGGAGAGAAGTGGGGGAGGGGATATGTACAACCAAGGTAGATGTTAGGGTTCAGGTCTCAGAGCAGGTACACACAAGAAACACTTACAAACAAAACAGAGGTGCTTGAGAAGCCTCAAGGGTAGAACTGGTGACAGAGGCCTGAGCTGCTGACAATGGCTCCTGTGTCTCAGGGGGGCAGGTCTTGGGCTAAGCACTATCAGGCCTTATTACTGGAGTCACTTTGAGCTACTGGGCACTCCTTTGTTGACCTAGAAAAGCAAGTAGAGCCACCCTTGGGTCCCAGAGGGATGGCACCAGGAGGCACAATTCAGAGCATTTTCAAAAGTCAGGTGGGCCTGACAGACCTATTTCCTGAGTTCTCTGCTGTTTGGGGCCTACGCAGTGGTGGTGGTGACAGCCCCGGGGCCTGTGCTCACTCACACACAGAAGGAGCCTGGCGACCCCCAGATGGTGATATCCCAGAATGGTTAGAGAACTCAGAGGGGACACCTGATCCAGCCTATGAAGACAAATCAGGGAGGGCTTCCTGGAAGGGGGCGGGGGCTATTGTGTGCCCTGGTTTGGATCTCACTGGGAGAGGCGTATTTTTTAGGCTGCAGTGAAAGGGGCATGTGTAGGCAGGAGAGCGGAGGGAGAGGCTGCTGCTAAAAACAGGGGCGTGGGTGGGGCCAGAGCAGTGGGAGATAAGGCAGGAGGAAGGTGGTGCCTCTGTGACAGGAGCCTGGACTTTCTCCCGCTGACACCCAGGCAGGAGCAGCTTTTTCAGAATGCAGGGGGGACGGGATGAGAAGAGGCCAGGAGGGCAAGGGGTGGCGATGGCTACGAGAAGCATAGGGGGAGAAGACAGAGGCCTTGTCTTCTCGGTGCCACCAGAGACACTTCCGACCCTGAGCTGGGAGGCCTTCACCCCTGGAGCCTCCTCTTTTCTATAACTTGAAGACACTGAGTCCGAGGTTTGCCAAGGATGCAGTTTTATAATTTTTCAGTTCCTAAGACCCTCTAACCTGATCCTTCATCATTTCTTAAATTCTATTAGCCTTTGTGCCTAAAGTTCTACAATTGGCAAGTTTCTTTGATCTTTTGATTCTAGGACTCATTCATTCAGTAAATATTTACTGAGCCTCTATCCTGTTTTAGGTGCCAAGGATACAGAAAAGAACAATGGATGAAATTCCTGCCTTAGGAAAACCGTGTTTACTGATTATTCATACTCTCCAGGCTCCGTTCTGGGTGTGAACATATAACGGTCACCGGCCCTATGAGTTAGAGACTTGTATTATTCCCATTACACAAATGAGGAAACTGAGGCACGGGGTTCTGAACTGTCTTATTTCTATTATATGACTCTAGAATTCTTTGCCCCTTCAATTCTAAGGTTCTAAAATATTTTGTCCCAAATATTCTGTTACATTAGGAATCAAGCAGACACTGGACACAGGAAAAAGTGCTTGACCTCATTATCGAGCCAGGTATTGCAAATTAGAACCACTGTGAGATTCATATGCACTCATACAGACACACACACATACACCAGGATGACTCATATTTTAAAAGTCTAGTCAGATCCAGTGCCAGCAAGGATATGGGGCAAGTAAAACTCACAGCAGATGTTAGAGATGGTAGTGAAAATGGGCACAGCCACATGGGAAAACTGTCTGGCCATACCTTCCACGGCTGGACATATGTACTCCCTGTGTCCCAACGATTCCACTCTTGGGTCATGCAGAAAAATGCATGCTCACAAGCACAAGGAGATGCACAAAGCATTGTTCAAAAGAGTCAGAAATGGAGACCACTCACGTACCCATCAAGAGGAGAATGGATTGTTCAATTGTGGTATATCCATTCAGGAGAATAGTATACAGCAACGAAAATGGACACTCCAATAGATATCGGGCTATGAATGAATCTCAGAGACAGAAAATTGACTGGAAGAAGCCAGATCCTAGAGGTTATACTCTGAGACCCTCTTTATTAAAAATCAAAACCGTAGTGGTCCGGTGCGTCTTCATAGGCAGAAAAAGTGTAAAGAAAAGCAAAAAAATCATAGAAGAATACAGGCCACCTTGAGGGGAGGGAAAGAGTTGTGATTTGAAAGAGGCATGAGGGGTTTCTGAGGAACTGGCAACACGATTTCTGAACTTGACTATTCCCTTTTATGGTAGTATGTGAAATAGAACATTATATTTTAGACAATTCTCCACATTATATTTCATAATTTTATTTATATATATATATATATATTTATATATATATAAATCCCATAATTCCACATTTCTCTGTTTCTTAGATGACTTGGTTCTCCAGGGGGCAAATTCTCGACCCAAGCATGGAGGCTGGAAGTTGCAGCGGGAACCCATAAGAAGAGGATTCACGATCTGAAACACAATACAATTAGATTTTCCCAGAAGTGAGCAAATGTACTGTGACTCTGTATGACCACAGCAGGCCAAAAGGATAAGTTCAGAGGTAGATAATATCCAAAGTAGATGCCACAAGCCAACCCTCATCCCAACCCCTCCTCCTGCAGAGTGTGACAGTGAGAGCTCCTGTTGATTCCGTCTCTCACCAGCCACAGAGCCAAGTGCCCCACGTGTGGGAGCTCACTGAAGCTAGGGTTGCACAGCCTGGAGGCCGCAGGCCAACATGCAACAGGTTTCTACACTGGAGTAGTAGAAACACACACACACACATAGGCACGCACACGCACCCGCACACACGCACGCCCACACACACAGGATGCTTCCAACTGGGATGGTGGTTGGGGACAGGGGAGGTAAGTGCAGAGAGGCTCATATGAGGAAGGGCCTGGTGTGACCTCTGACCTCAACTTTCTCAAGAGCCTGGGGGACTTTTGCATCTGAATATTTAGGCCCTGGTGGCCACAGTGGAGGTTGTGGCCTTGAGCTAGGGAGGTGCTGACTTCTGGGAAAAGCTTGGCTTTTCAGGGAAGGTGCTGTCCCTTTCTCTGGGGTGTGCTCTGTGCTCTGCCCTGGGGACGTAGGAAGGAGGGCCGCTAGTTCACTGGGGAGGCTTGCCCCACTTCAGGTCACGGGTAGGCTAATGGGGGTGACATGCTTCACCAACTCAAGGCCTCAGAAGCAAGCACTAACCTGACAAAGGTGGCACTCACCGGCTCGCTCCTGGGTTTACAATCGGGAACAAGGCAATCACACTGTCATAGTGCTCCTAGGATGGTGGCCAATTCAAACCACAAAAAGTGAGTAGCCTGATGGAGGAGGAAGGACCAGACTCACCCTCCGGGAGCATTAGCATGATGGCGGAAGCATGCCTGCCATGTCCAGGAAGCTCTGGTCTAGTCTAGTACTCATCCAAATGTCCCCTGGGCTGAGAACCACTGTCCTAGACAGATGAGGGAACTCCCAGTCTAATGAGAGGCATGCCCCAGACCGCCCCCCCCCCAGGGTGGGAGGAGGGGGTGTAGTTCCAAGTTTCACGTCCAGATGGGAGCGGCATCAGCCACCCACCACTCTTAGAAATATCAAATCTGTGGAGAAGCCACGCCCTCCTCAGGAAGCATCTGCTCTGATGAAGGAGGAAGAATGCATCTCGAACTCATAAGGAATTTCTGCACGGATGGAGGATACTTCCCCACCTCAGGGACCTCCGCGTCTGTTGAGGTCTTCTTCCGCCCTTGGGGAGCTCCGTCTGTCCAGGGAGGCAGCCTGCCCCCGCTGGCCCCCCGTCTTGTTCATTAGCCCTGCTCCCCTGCTGACTGAATGAACAGTCAGGGGGCTCCCCTCTCCTCAGTTCCGTGGTGTATCTTAGAATCGGGAACTTCTGCAGGAGGACACACGGTTTCCCCCACCCTGGGACTTCCCTTTATTTCTCAGCCCAAGCCCTGGGCCTCACAAAGGGTCAGACATGCCCACCCTGCAGATCCCTGCTTCCTTCTTGGCCCCTCTTGGCAGTCACCACCTGGCTACGGAGAGTCCAGGGTACCAGGTTTGGTGGGCACCTTCCACACCTGCCCTCGATGGAGTCCCACGCTGGGAAGGAGGGGTCCATGTGGATGGTACTGACCATGCTCAGAGCTCAGAGAAGCTGCCGGAGCCGCCACACCACCAGACACTGGCGGAGTGGACTGCAGACCCAGAATCGTTGCGCTCCTTAGGCCCCAGCAAGATGTATCTGCGCCAGGCAATGGTGCCAAAGGCTTTATGGATGACTCGATCTTCTCCACCATCGTGTCATTATTCTCATGGCTCAGAGGAGAAAACTGACGCCCACAGGGCTCAGGTGCTGCTCCAAAGCCACCCAGACAAAGCTGATACTTCCCTCAGGCTGACTCCAAAGGCTGTTGTCCTTTGGAGTTGGGTTGGGTCCTGCAGAAAGACGCTGAGAGTTTAGAGGGCAAAAGGTTTATGGAGAGCAAGCAACAGTCATGTCTGCTTGGTGGGGGGAAGGCAGAGCAGGACTGGGTCTGGGGAACCCTGGGGCCACAGTGTCAGTCTGAGGGGGGTCCCTAGAGCAGACTGCTCGTTAGAGGAGCTTTGCAGTGGGCAGAGTGGCCAGACCCTCCTACCCTGCCTGGCTCAGTATGTGGCTGGAGACCACCAAAGGGAACGGCAAGCTAAGGCAGACCTCGACAGAGATGGCAGAGGGAGGCTGTCAGCCACTGTCAGCCACCCCATGCCTGGCAGCTGGGCCACACGTCTTTTCTTGAAGGGGGACCCAAGCAGCGTGCCTCTGTGGCAGTCACTCCCAGTCACCCCACTCTCTAGATTAATAATACCAATCATTTAAAAACAATATCTGCATCTACTGAGAACTTACTCCGTGCTGGCCTATGCCAATGTGTGTGAATCCATCTGACACTCACGACAACCCCGTGAGTCATGCACTATCTTTGCTTCCATTTTATAGACGAAGAAATCGAGGCTCAGAGAGGGTAAGTCACTTGCCCAGGGTCACAAAGTTGGTAAGTAGCAGAGCTGGGACTCGAACCTAAACAATTAGACTGTGAGCCCCACTTACACATGAGGACCTGGAAGCCAGCATTACATTGCCACTGGCTGCCAGCACCTTGCCCTACACCCACCCTTCCCAGACACTCCCTCCCACCACACCAGCCTGTCTGATCAAGGCAGTGCTTGGGGGCAGCGGGGAAGGGTATCCAGTCTTGGGACCCCATGAGAGAGGATGTTGCAATCCTCTAACTCAGCGTTGTGCATGCAGACCCAGCAAGAGGGAGAAAGGGGAAGATTAAGTCCTGGCCAAGTCCCCAGATAGGCTGATTTGGCTTGGTGACAGGGGGGTTCCAGCAGCTGCTAAGGCCTCGGAGTGGTGGGTGGGGAGGAACCAGGAGGTTCAGACCATGCTCCAGAAGGCTGGCCTCCACTCACTCCTGGTAGTGGGGTCAGGGCAGCCACGGGGAGCAGAGCTGTCTGCAGACCCGGGGTGGTCTTCCAGTCCAGAGCCTGGAGCCTGGCAGGAGGCTGTGTGACCTTGAGCAAGTCCCTCCCCATCCAGGCTCACAGTCTCTGTCTTTGTGAAATTCACTTGTCCTCCCTGAGCCTCTCCGGAAGTCTCACTCTCTTCCTTCCTCTCCATCTGCTCCACCTTCCCTGTGCCTGGAGGCATGGACCATGCTAATCTCCCCAAGTGCCACGGACCTAAGACTTTGCCACTTCCTTCCCCAATTTTCCCATTTAAACCATTCCTTCCCAGGGAATAAGGGTCTAGAATGGAGCTGGGAGGGACGGCCTGCAATCTCTGGGACTAATGGCCACACCTCCCAGGTCAGTGGGTACAATCAGGGTGCTGGGGTCACAGGGACCTGGCTTAAAATCTTGACTCCCCCTTGGCCCTCACCATATAACCCTGGGAAATGACTTTACTCCTCTGTGCCTGTTTCCTTCTCTGTAAGACAGGAATTTTTGTTGAATTTTCCTCACATGGTACCAAGAAGATTAAGTTGGCCAATTCCTAGTGGGATCTCAGCCCATAGTAAATGGGACCATCTTGCCTTATTTCTGGGCAGTAAAAGGAGGCAAGGAAGGCCTGAATCGAGGCCGGCTATGTGGAGACAAGAATAGATGTTATTCATTCCTTCATTCATTTATTTCTTCATTCATTCTGCACACCTTGTCTCACTTCATCTGCTCAGCATCCTGTGAGGCAGAAGCTGTTTCATGCCCAACTATAAAGTCAAAACAAAGGCACAGAGACACAGATTGAAAGCCACCTCTCCAATGTCACACAGCTGACATATGGCAGAGCCAGGTCTCTAAGCCCAGCATGTTGAATCCATATTTCCTCAATGAAACGGGACCTGCTGTTGAAAATTTGAGTTAATTGATAATGAGAGAAATTATAACACTAGGAGTTCCGTTGAATGGAGCACTTTCTGCCCATCAGGGCTTGTGGTATAGAAGTATTATTTTCTTGATTGACTCCTTTTATAGACAAAGATTTTTTTAATTATTTTTTTTATGGTGACATCAGTTAACAAAATTCAGTAAGTTTCAGCCATATATATATTCACACTGTGTGTTCACCCCCCATAGTTAGATTTCTTTCTGTCATCACATATTTGACCCCCTTTACCCCGTCTACCTCTCCCCCTCCCCCCATTCTCTGAACTACTAGTCTATAGTCCATGTCCCTGAGTCTCTGTTTGTCCTGTTCATTTATTGCTTTTAGGTTTATATCCCACATATAAGTGATATGTGATTTTCAACTTTTTCTGTCTGGCTTATTTCGCTTAGCATGATTATCTCGAGGTCCATCCATGTTGTCGCAAACAGCAGTATTTCATCTCTTCTTACAGCTGAGTAATGTTCCATTGTCTATATGTATCACAGCTTCCTTAGCCAATCATCTATCATAGGACACTTCGGCTGCTTCCATGTCCTGGCCACAGTGAATAACGCTGCTATGGACATTGGTGTGCAAATTAGATGAGGATGACTTGTGGAGAGCTGAGGCTCTGTGAGATAGTTACTAAGCTAGTGAAAGCAGGAGACACGATGTGCACCCAGGCCTCAGCTAAAAGCAAAGAAGGACGAGGCCCAGAAATCAAGCCAATGGGAACTTAGGATCTGACTGCTTTATCCTCTCCTCTTAGAAGGGGAAACTGAGGCCGCCAAGAGCAAGGAAGCTGTCCCGGCCCCACAGGCTTAACAGGTACAATCTTGTCCCTTCCTTCCTCAGGGGCATTTAAGGGAAGGCAAGGGGGAAAAAAGCAGTTGGAAGAAGCTCTCAACAGGTGTGAAGGGCAGACCAAATAAGGGAAAGTGGTTAGACACCAAGCAGGACCTCTGGGCCTTCTCTGGGAAGTTACTGGGACTCATCCAGGGACTGCCCTTGCCTGCAGGGGGTCTCCAGAGTACAAGGCCCAGAAAGGGGAGACCCTAGTCCTCCCCATTTGGGGTAGAGGGATCCAGGGGGGAAAAGAGGGGGTAGCCATCCTGGTTCCATATCCTCCATTCCCGACAACTGAGGGAGGTGGCTGTGGGAACTGGGACTTTCCTGAGCAGCAGAAGATTCTGGGAAATCAGAGACAGCTGCAGGGCGGGACTGACTCCAGGCCTCCCTTTTCTTCCCTCCCCTTAGTCCCTGCTCTTCCCCATGCATACCTCTCTT